>CM055969.1:30367500-30485000 GCA_029531755.1 Holothuria leucospilota | reverse complement strand
AAAAACGCCGTACTTGGACTCTAATACCTGCTACTCGGGTTCTGCCACGCTGTACTCGAACACTGGTGCTTAATAATCACAACCAAACGTACTCGGAAGTACTTAGTACTTGAATTGAAGTAAATGACTACAACACTGTAGGTTGATTAGTGGGGCAAAAGGAACTGGTTATAAGATAAAAAAATTACCGTTACAACTATCATAGCTGAAGGTCCCTGGTTTAAGGTTAAAGCCAAAGGGGTGGGGAAATGTCAGTATCTGTGATTATGTGATCACAGATCCTAAAGCGTCCTTCTGTGTTGCCATCGGATGAGGTACATTTGGATACCAATCTGATCCTCACCAGAAATAACGATATGTGGGGGGGGGGGGTGGGTATTGTCTGGCAATGACACGGATGAATAGCTCCTTGATATCACTGTGATGTGCTTTAGGAAAGGCTTAAGCTTGTCCTTGTATAGGTATGAACGAACGTTACACGATTTCGGTCTTTGGTTGGCTTGTGCCTTAAAAATGATTACTTTGGATCCGGAAACTGTCAAAAACCTTTGTAATGAGCCTTTAGGGACAGCAACACTTTAAATAGAGGTTGATAAGGACGGTGACCTGTTCAAGGAAACATTGTTGCTCTGAGAAAATACGTTTGTAACGCAGTAATTAGCTGTTAGCAGTAGATGTTTTTTTTTTTTTATAAGGGGGTGGTAACCATAAGGGCCCATATATTTATGACGTTTAGTGAGTTTGGAGTAAATACTTATCTGGAGTTAGCCTTTGATAAATTCAAACCCAAAAATTGTACAAAAAGAATCTTCAAACTAGACTTTTCGACCTCAAAGTATATGAAGGGGCGATAATGGTTGACCCTGCTTACAAACGTTTCAAAAGCTAGAGCTTTATGTCATCACATCATAAATACAATTGTCAATGAAGCGAACTTATAGGCTAGGCTTAAAGGCGATTTCTCTTCTGAGCCTACCTTGTAAACTCGTTTAATTGACTACATTTTTGTAAAAAGGGTAAGACTAATAATCTTACTTACCAACTATTCCATTATCTCTTGAACCTGAAGAAGAAACAGGGGTGGGAAATTTGTGCTTACATGTGTTAACATTATGTTAGGGTCAAACGTTTAGGCACTGTGGTTCCCGGACGACTCTTACCCAGAAAATTCTCCCACCCCGACAACTCTTAGACAGACAATTACCCCGGGACAATTCCTGCCGAAAACTCCCACCCGGACAATTTCTAACACGGACAATTCCCATTCCAGACAACCTCCACCCGGACAATTGCCAACCAGGACAGTTCCTACTGCAGACAATTCCCACCTGGACAATTTCCAACCCGCACAGTTCCCATCCGTGATTAAGGCCAGTAAGGCCAATTCACATTCCGGACATATTCCACCCGGTAGTAGGGCAGATAGGTGGGAAAATCATTCACTTCCGGAAAGAAGCACCAAAATTTGACAGATTGCACCTCTTGGGTCTGTCTTTTGAAAAATACCGTTAGCCACGTGAATATTCAAAATGGCCTCCATTTTTCAAGATGGCCGCCATTTTGGCCAAAGAATAATATAGTTTGCCATAGATTTTCACTTCCCAGGTTGATTTTAATAATTCTGGTGTCAAATAATAGGTTTCAGACTACAGAAAACTCAAATTTAAAAAATAGAAACCTTGTTAGGGCGGGATTCAGGTCAACCAAGATGTCGGAAAAGCAAAATGGCCGCCAAACGGAACGAAATATGTCCAAAAATTGGCTAAAAAGATTGTAAATTTCCAAATTCCCAATCAAAATGGTGTGAATTAATGTTTTATAACTACGACTGAATTTTAAAATCCTTGGTTCAAGAGTACTTGACAGCCAATTTGGCAGAAAAGCACCGAAAGAGTAAAAACAATGCAGTAAAAATTCCACCAAAAATAAGAAAATAATAACAACAAAGGCAAAAAACTTAGAAAATAGTCGTTAAAAATGTATTTTGAATGAAAACCCTAAATATCTTTACAGCAGATTGTAAATAAAATTCAAAGCATGATTTTTGATTTGTTATACTGGACTTCAAACTAACCAAGATGGTGGAAATAACAAAATGGCCTCTAATATAACGATCATAATGTATAAAAATAATGTGAGAAATAATCATTTAAAATACTTTTGATACAGTTGCCCTTAATATCTGGCCATGTTTCATTACAAATAATGCAAAAGACTTTTTGAAATACTTCGTTTGGATTCAGGTCAACCAATATGGCGGAAAAAGCAAAATGGCCCCCAATGTAATAATTATGTCAATGTATTAAAATAATAGGAGAAATAATTATTAAAAAATACTTCATACACAGGTAAACCTAATCTGTGCCCATGTTCTATTGTAAATATTCAAAAAGTATTTTTCTGGACATTTTTTGCAGGATCTGAGTCAATCAAGATGGCAGAATTAGCAAAATGGCCGCTAATGTTAAAATTTCATTAAATTATAATAATACAGAAAATAATCCTTAAAAATATATTTGTGACAGTTGTTCTTTACATCTGGCCACATTTTGAGCCAAATATATCAAAAATATTTTTTAAAATATTTTTGTTGGAATTCAAGTCGACCAAGATGGCGGAAGAAGCAAACTTGCCGCCAAGTGGTATATTTACAATATTTTATATTGATAAGGAAAATAATCTGTAAAAAGTCTTTTTACCACATTTAAACCTAAATTCTGGCCATAATCTTTAATAAATATTCGGAAAGTTTTTTCTGGATATGTTTTACAGGTTCCTGGTAAACCAAGGTGGAAAACTAACAAAATGGCCCTCGATATAACTATTACATAGTTACAGTACATTGGAATAATGATGAAAATACTTATGAAAAATATGCTTGTCACACTTGCTTTTAGTATATGGCCATATTTTATGCCAAATAATATAAAAACATTTTTTAGAACATTTTTGTTGCAATTCATATCAACCAAGATGGCGGAAAATGCAAAATGGCCGCCCATTGGTACAGATACAATATAGCATAATAATAAAGAAAATAATCCTTAAAAATATTTTCAACACATTAAAACCTTAAAGGTCAAGAGCAGTCGCCCCAAACTTATTTTGAAGCAACAGCTAAATCTCACAATTTTCTTCTTATTTCTCTTCAAAGTATCTTTCATAATATTTTAGGACTTCAATATTTCATATTCAAGGTAAACCAATCAGTTACTTCTAGTAAATTTCACATTTGAGGAGAAAAAATATTGTCACATGACTCTAAAGAGCCAATCATGAAACAGGACAGTCTACTACACTACTTCAAGTTGGGGTGACTGCATTTCCCCTTTAAGTCAGTCCATATTCTGTAATAAATATTAAGAAAGTATTTTTCTGGACATATTTTGCAGGATCCAGGTCAACCAAGATGGCTGAAATAGCATAATGGCAACTCATACCATTAGGATAATTATAATCAAGATATTTATATGAGTGGCCATTTTGCTATTTCCGCCATCTTGATTGGCCTGGAACCTGTAAAATATGTCCAGAAAATACTTTTTGAATATTTATTACAGATCATGGCCAGACTTTAGGTTTTAATGTGTTAAAAATATTTTTTACGGATTATTTTCCTTATTAATATAAAATATTGTAATTATACAAGTGGCGGTCATTTTGCTTCTTACGCCATCTTGGTTGAACGGAATTCCAACAAAATGTTTTGAAAAATATGTTTGATATATTTGGCTCAAAATATGGCCAAATATAAAGAGCAATTATCACAAATATATTTTTAAGGATTATTTTCCCTATTATTTTCATTTATTGAAATTTTAACATTAGCGGCCATTTTGCTATTTCCGCCATCTTGGTTGACCCGGATCCTACCAAAAATGTCCAGAAAAATACCTTAAGAATATTTGCAATAGAATATGGGCACAGATTAGGTTTACCTGTGTATGAAGTATTTTTTAATAATTATTTTTCCTATTATTATAATATATTGACATAATTATTGCATTGGCAGCCATTTTGCTTTTCCGCCATATTGGTTGATCTGAATCCAAAAGAAACATTTAAAAATCATTTTAGATCATTTGTCATGAAATATGGCCAGATGATAAGGGAAACTTTGTCAAAAGTATTTTTAATGATTATTTCTCATTATTTTTATACATTATGATAGTTATACTGGCTGCCATTTTGTTGTTTCCGCCATCTTTGTTGGACTGAAGTCTTGCATTACCATCAGAAACCATGCTTTGAATGTTATCAGCAACATTGAATAACGATATTTCAGATTTTCAATTGAAATATATTTTTAATTATTATTTTTTGTGAATTTTTTGTATATTTTTTTTTAAATTTTTCTTATGGAGGGAGAGTTTTTACTTTGTTTTACTCTTTCGGCGATTTTCCGCCATATTGGCTGGCAAGTACTCTTGCGCCAAGGATTGTAAAACGCAGTCTTAATTGTAATATCTTAATTTACACCATTATGGATTGGGATTGTGGAAATTTACACTGTTTTTTATACAATTTTTGGAAATATTTTATTCATTTTGGCGGCTATTTTGCTTTTCCGCCATCTTGACTGACCTGAGTCCGGCCAAAACAGTCCCAAAAATTAATATTGGAAGTTTTGTTAAAAATATGACCGAATTTTAAGATTAGATGCCTCAAAAATCTTTTTAGGAATATTTTCAGCACAAAATTGTGTCTGAAATAGTATTTACAAACGGAAAATGGCTGACATTTTGGAAAATCGGCCGCCATTTTGATTTTTGAGTGGCTAACGGGTTTTTTCAAAAGAACAATCCCTAAGGAGCATGTATGCAAATTTTGGTGCTTCTTTCCACTTGTGAACGATTTTACCAAAAAAATGCATTTATCTGCCCTACTACGGTCGGTTACCTTAGTTAGATTTAGAGTGGCAATCTGGGAACAAGCAGATGCAGGTCAATACAATTCTTTAGTAGACTGAGAAGAAGAAGGCGTAATTCACAAATTTCGAAGGGTTGGTCCTCGATGGGGAAGCTCAGACTTACTACGGTCGCGTAGTGCAAGTTCGCAAGCATGGGGTGCAGGGGCGGGGCCCTGGTGGCCGGGGAGTTCGGGGAAATCCTCTCAACAAAATGAGAAAATTGGAAACAGGTATTCCCTTAAAGATGTTTTATTAGATATCATGTTGTATAAAATGAGATGCTAATAGCCGAGTACAGGTAATTACAATCTGACTATCCCATCAGGTGAACTCTATTATCGTACTTCTATTTGCCTGATCAAAGGACTAACTTCCTCGTTAGCATTCTGCACTGGGGTATGGTGATCAATTCACACACCCACAACGTTTTTCCTGTCACTCTTCCGCCAGTGTTAAAGAGGGTATCAAACACATTAATCTTGCCACACCTTATCGCGTAGGTCATCCAGCACCGAAGCGTATTCTTGGCTGCGAAAGACCGATCTCATGTAGGCCGATTCCTTACAGTAACCAATCCAGGATAAATTTATTATAGTGGTTTAAGAGAGGAGCCGCACGGGATTAAGGTGCCCTTATCCCAAACATGGATGGGATCGAGGTGAGAAATATTTGGTAGTCTCAAAACTCCTTTTTTGCGTACTGTGCGAAATATCTGTAGTATTAATATCTAGCTTAACTTGTTTTAGATCATTTTGGGGGTAAACTAGTCGCCATGCAATACTTACAGGTCGCACTATTTGTCGCCAGTATACTGTTGGAAGGCGAGTTCCTGAAGCGGGGGAGGAAATATAATCGGTAGGTCCAGTGCAAGCTTTACTACGGGGTCTGGCGTTTGTCATCATCCTGGGATGTCTGTTTTCATTGGCGGAGATTTATTCTAAAACTTGGGGATGGGCAGGCCAATTTCCTATATGATCAGGGGTTCTAGGTGGGAAGAAGCGCTGTGAGTACATGAAAACGGGGATAATTGCATGAGGCTTTCAGCTAACCCACGAAACAACGAAAGAACTTGTAAGAAATTGCCACTATATCGAGAGAGTAAGCAGACGAACAGCTTCTTAAAAGGGACAGTGAGCGAAAAGGTTGTTGACAGTTGTGGAGATTTGTATAAAAAAGTGGCAGGGTGGGGATGATTTTTACCTTTACAGAAACTTTGTAAAGTGTGTCTAGGTAACGTTCAGTAAGAGGTGGAGTTTTATTTATATTAAGGAAGTATGGGCACAAAAAGTGAAGTGCATAGCGAGTGCATATTTTTTGTTCCTTTGAATATATCAACTCCTCGAGGGTAAAGATGGCGAAACTGTCAGGAGACTTACCGTTAGAAGTAAACACTTTGTCAATCACCAGAGAATAAGGCTCCTGACGACCTTGGCCCACCCTGACCTTACCTTTGACTATAATGGCTTGGGCTGAGGTAAAAAAAGGAAATTATAGAAGCCTATGGCTTGTTGAAAAAGTCACTCTAAAGTGTTCTCCATCTACCTTGCAGGGGTCAACATCTTAGGAGAAAATAAAACATCTAAAATGTCTTAAATTGCTAACATTGCAACAAGGCACCCATCAGTGTGCAAGAGAGTTGGGAGAAGGGGCCGGGGATGGGGGAGGATTGGGCAGCCCGAATGTCCTAGCTATGCGTACTCGTAAGGAACCATAATGTAGTGTCCAACCTTGTTCAGAGTTCACTGGACGTCAGCTCTCGTCCACTTTTATAGTTCCATTATCAGACAGAACCATATCAGAAGTTAAAGCCGTATCCTGTTAAAACTGTGTTAGGAACGGGAGTAGGAAGGGTCGCTACACATTTCAAGCAGAGCGCTACCATCATTTGGCTGGTAGCAAACCGAGCAAAATTGCCAAACACTCATCCAAGTTTGCCTAAAACAATGCACTGTTTTAATCTTTTACAGTTGGAAAGGTGTATCTACACAATCGTTTTTTTTTTAGTGAGTGTTTGTAATTTCATGATGCCTTAATAATTTAGATTTCAAGGCACTAAAAACGACAAATTTCATCCGGTAAAACTTCTTCTTGAGGTGACTTGTGACTTCAAAAGCTAATTAATTTGGCATATAGTTAAAATATGAGCATGTACATGCTTGGACACACTGTGGCGTCTGCCGTCTAAATAAGCAAGGCTACCAAACGTTTTTTTTTTGAAATGTTACCCACATGTTTTTTTTTTCCTTTGGCTAATTGTCTCACATGGGCCACATTGCTCTAAACTTTATGTTGCTGTCTTTTTCTAAGGCTAGGAGGTGAGCCCTTTCCCTTTGAAACCTTTTTATAATTACCATATATGAGCTTAAATGCAGTCTGGTAACATTTTCTGAAACATTACATATAAATTTACATTACAATTTTCTCTATGTTGTTAAAATTTAACTTCCTCAACTACAGAACAGCTACATTTTGTGTCAACCAAAGCAGTGTCAACAGGGGCGTCCCCAAGGGTGGTGTGTTGGATCTTTTCCCGACAAAGAAGGGTCTCATTTCCGATAAAATATATAGGTAAAGAACGGTTAAATCTTAGCCCTCTTTTAAGAAAAAATGCAAAAGTACAAACAGAAAATTTAAGTATAACAGGAGGCCAAGATAAGCACAAAACGCAGTTTAACACACACTAACATTTGGCAATGTCAATTTGACTTTGATGCACCCTTTTTCATTTATATGCTACTACAGCAATGTCGATTTGGTCATGGGAGTACAAGCCCTGAAGTAGTATTTTTGTGGTAGGCAGGATACGAACCTCTATAATTGGCGTGGGGCTCAGTTTCCCCCCTCACGGCCCATTTCAGTAATGCCCCCTTGAGGGTCCAGGGGACGTAGCCCCAGGAAGCTCTGGAGCATTTACACAATTGTGGACACTAGAACAAAACATTTTACTGTCTAAAAATGGCATTGAGTACGCGCTAAGCAGACCATAAAATAAAAGTTTGTCTATATCTTTTCCAACACAGCGTAATTTGGACTAACCATTAGTCGATTTTTTCAGGATTACAGCGAGACTGATGGTGTAGAGTTTCTACAGAGTTTGCAATAATTATACTCACTTTGTTCTATGGGAAGTCTGATACGTTAACAGGACTACAAGATAAAATTTGCGTCGAAAAATTTAAACTTTTGCGGACGTTTTAGTAATGTTTGCCTTTATTTTACATACCAATTACCTATCTATAAATTAAACTGAATACGTACTAAACAGGCCAAGTCTCTCGTGGTGTCCTTTGTTTTCTTTGCATAGTCGTGTGCACGATGCCAGTCTTTTGGTTAAGGCGCCCTCTATAGCTGCTTATTAGTGTCTCTTTCTTCCACAGAGAGACTTGGGACATCTTGTTTCTGTGACGTCATACAATAAGCTTAGTACATATTTCATAAGTAGGGGGCTTCAACTTTATATCCCATAAACAGTCCTCATATACAGAAATTGGTATCGCCTGTACATAGGGAATGATATCAGATATGACAAATTTTTGAAAATTAAGTTGCCGTATGTTTGATAAAATAAATATTTAAACACTAATTTAAATATTAAAAGTATACAACAATATTTCAGATGGCAAATAAGACTTTACGAACCCATTTTAGAGGAATGCATGTCAATAATTTCCCCTATACACAATGGTACCCTTAGGCCATATGATAGCGGTTCGGGTAACTACTCCAAACGTAAACAAAGATTAGCAGAACGGGTACTTGTGAAGCTTCGTTTATCCACACTTAGTATTGTGTCGTTTTCTTTTTGAAGCTTTCAAGCCACACCAGCCACTGAATGTACTTTAACTTTTATGACTGGCAAAAGTTGGGCAGAATTTAAAGTAGGCACTGATTTATTATTGAGAAATTTAAGCTAATTTCGATGCTAATCCAAGTCTTGTTTAAATCCATTGCTCTGAGAAACTAAATTACTACAGGCGTAATATGTGCAAAGCCACTACAAGTAATATCTTAGTTCTGTGTGAAACCGCGCATGAAGCTGCCAAACCATTGTAAAGTACTGGCAAACTTAAGACCACCTCACAGTAGGATACATGTTGATATGGTAGTGTAAAGGCACGTAAATTGTCGCCGAAAGCCTCGACGCCCACCCCCCCCCCCCCGTCTATAGTTTGCTGCATATGGATATAGCTAGGCAAAGTCCATTACGTAGGACTAGTACACTAGATACGTAACATTCGCCAGCTGTAGTGATTGCGGAACACGTGAATGCACACTACTCCAGACTGTGACGTCTTTTAAACCAATTTTCAAGTACAGGCTTATTACATTGCAGTAGGGGAATACACTTTCTTGAAATGAATAGTTCCAAAAGTTTAGTTTTGATATTTGTTTCTGCATAATTACACATTTTCCAACTTAAACGCTCATGCAGGACATCCAAACTTGGGCACCATTGTTAACCTACAGCATTCAGACGTTCCAAGTGTAAAATACCCTATGCTTCTTTTATTTTGTAATAAATCTACCACAAGGACTGTGACTTTTACTCCATGATCAACATTTTATTACGGAAAAATTGTGCAAACGACAGCCCCTGGCGGGGTTTAGGGGCAGAGCCCCGCGTGAGGCCGTGAGGGTGAGGCCCTGGGGCGAAGCCCCTGGAAGCTCCGGGGTATTTGCGAAATTGTAGGCATTCGAATGATGAATTTTAGCTTCAACTTCAAATGACATAAGGTGGGCAATTAACATACCACAAAAATCACAATTTGACATTTTTTAATACATTCTTATTCCATGAGACAAACATTCAGATGGGATCGATAATGATCGATCGATAATGGGGAAGTAGGGGAGAATGGATTATTTTGAGGGTTTCCCGGGGGCTTTGGGTTAGGTTAGGTTAGGTTAGATGAGGTTTAACGTCCCAGTTTCCAACGAATTGGTTCAAGTCGAGACGACCACAGCCTTTTTTCCTTTGGGACAATAATTTTAAAAATGGGAGATCTAGTATTCTGAATGGGTGCGCGCGAATCGCGCTGAAAAAAATCGCAGTTTTCATATTTTTTAGTGATATGAGTAAGAGAAATGCTAAGATAGAAAAGTATCCTCAATGAGAGGTCTCTTGACCCCCTCCCCCTTCGCTGAGCGCCTGTCCCTTATTACGGTATC
Source organism: Holothuria leucospilota (assembly GCA_029531755.1). Taxonomy (NCBI): domain Eukaryota; kingdom Metazoa; phylum Echinodermata; class Holothuroidea; order Aspidochirotida; family Holothuriidae; genus Holothuria; species Holothuria leucospilota. The sequence goes on along the minus strand of CM055969.1, from coordinate 30,474,922 downwards.
AAAAATGACACTTTCCGTGCCTTACAACTTGCATTTAAACAATCTTTAAAGAGTCGGTAAATTTACAGAGATCGATGGTGATAAAAAGTTTGCTCTAAAAATTTCCCCCACGCTCCGTACGGTCTTGAGGGCATTGGTGGTTTCAATGATATTAGAGGAGTTTGAACGAAGGTATGACAAACAGGATGTTCTTCAGGAAGTAACCCGAAACCCCGAAGCAATATTTAAAACGGGTGCTTGGTCTTTACTTGCTTGAGGGCACATGGAGAATGGATATGGTAATATGAGGTTTATTAGCTTATTTGTGTTGATGCAAGAGATAACCTGTGACCAGCACCTTGATAATTTTTGGCTAAAAGATTATTCATATCATGAAACTGACCTGGCAAAATCACTGACCCCTGAAGAGGTACAAATTGCTAGTTTGATGATTCTTTAAAAGTTTGTGAACCTTGCATGATACTGAGTCCAGTTGTTCTCGTAACGAACGAGGAACTAACAGAGCTGAAGGTTTTGATTTTGTCCTTTCCGCAAGGGTCACAAGCAGTTTCAACAGGGGAAAGGAGTAAGTTTTGCTCTCACCAACAACTTTTTCAGGATGTGGGTCGGCGAAATTAATAATGGGGTAAGGGGTGGTGGACCCCCTTTCTTCTAGAGGAACACTGTGGAAGGTAATTTTTTCGAATAATACCGCTAATATTAGGCACGCCTGGCAGATATAGACAGATTTATACAGATGTATAGAGATATATACAGATATAGACAGATATTGATAGGTGTGTATGCACGCATGCAAGCCTGCATGTTTGTAGGCAGTTAGGCAGGTTTGTGTGTGAATGGATGGGTATATTTGTATATGACCCTTAAATGCCTGGATTGTGCATATGTGTGAACATGCACGAGGTACATATGAAAAACATGTATGTTCTTATATGAATCCTATTGCGGTATGTTTATGTATACACTGCTTGCTTATATGCTCGTGGCAAGCCCGGCTTGACCTTAAGGTGACGTCATGACTTTTCAGCGCATAAAATTCACTTCCTCATATGACGAATTGTTGTCCCTTTATATGGTGAATAGCTTTTCACAGGCCTACAGCAGAGCGTGCTTTTAGACTAAATATTGTAAACGTAGCTAGGGCACAGAATCCAAGACCCTCCATAGGAAGGTACAACAATTCTTCAAAGCCGGATGATTAGTTGGCGATTGATAGTAACACACAGCCCAGTAAATCTAAAGGAACTGGGTTTGTGATATAGAAAAGTCATACTTTAGCAGAGGCTACTACAAGATTGGTTGTAAGGTCATCAAGTATTTACTTTAAGTTTGACTTCAATAAGATAATAAAGATGAACAAATCGTGTACTTCGAATTTTCAAACTGGCGTTATCTCTGTGAACTATGTGGCAACAATTAAAGAGAAGCTTACTCAATACCAGAAGAACCATAACACTGGGCAGTCTGATCAAAGGACTAGTGGAATATTTATTTTGCCTTAAATATTGTTGTCTCGACTCCACAGTAAACTTCAAAGATAGTTGAAGTATAGGGCTTGATCTGACCTTACTCACTCAAGTAACTATTAATATGGTATCACTGTCCAATGCAATAAACACCTAATTCTTCTTATGTATTGAAAATTGCGTATTTAGGTATTTTGTGCCCATAAACTGAAGTACATGTAGCAGTTAAGGGTGGATAGAATCGGGGTGGAGTGTGTTTACACCACACTAACTGATGACCCTGTTTTGGAAATAGTGGCCTTGTTCTCACTGAATCATGAGCATAGGCGTCATTTATCACAATCGGTATACTCAAAGTATGATGGGGCGATATCATATAGCAATTACAAATGTAGTATCAGGGACAGTTCGGAAAGGTTTTCAGGGTCCAGCCCTTCACTGCTTGCGCCGCTCCTTTATCAAACGATTCCTATAGTGAAAGGCTTCATACACTTATTGTGAATGTGAGATTCAATAAAAACGAACTTATCCGTTTTCAATTTCAAATGCGCCCTGAGTAATGATTCTAAGAAGTCTTGAGGAATACATGATGAGCACCGGCTGGGAGTATTTTGAAACAGCAAAGTAATAGTAAATAGCAAAGTAATAGTATTGCAAAGTACTACTCAAATAAATTAAATAGTCCCTCCTGGCCTTTCTGGGAATATCATGTTGTTCAATGAAAAAGTTTTACAGCAAAACATTTATTGTGTCTTTATCTTCATTTTCCTATGGTAGGCTGCTAGTAATTAAGTCACATAGTGTTGAGCTCCAAGCTTTTCTGAGGGGAAGGCCTCGCAGGTCTCCGATGTCATTGTCTTTTAAAAGCAACACATGATCACTAATCATGTGTTCTCTATAAACTATAAACGGTCATACACCATGTTAAAGCAATCTGTCAATAGGAATAATATAAATTATTTATGTTACTGTCAGATGTTAAGACATTGCAGCTCACTGTGATGAGTTTCAAATTTTCCCTACAAACTAACCCGTGTTCGTCACTTAAAAGATATTATTTTTTGTTTTTGTTGTAGGAATATTTTCTGAAACAATTAGACTTTTATTTTCTTTGTGTGGTACTTTTGCAGGAACGTGGTTTATGCCTTTTATGAAACAGGTCGGCAACGAATTAGTTCATGTTATCAATTTTCCGATAGAAAACTTCAAATAAAAATTTGAACTTAAGCGACATTGCAGACGGAGCTGATAGATGCACATTTGGATGTCATACGGTGCCAAGTTTAGGGCAAATGCATTATTTCTTGTATTGTTATTATTCATGCCTTGCATCAAAGAGAAGGCTCAAATGCAGATTACAGAACGATAGAGATATAATCGAGCTACGATGAAAATATAATGTGATAAATAAAAATGTGAATGTGGCGAACGCTAGGTTTTGCAACATATTCTTGCTTACGCACATGATCTCGCTGACAGTTTAGCTTTTCTATTTGACACAGCCGTGGTAATGCTGAGTGCCATACAGGACCTTCATTTTTAAGTAACCCGACGAACCTTATGTAGTGACATGGAAACAAGCCATGCTTTCCACCAGAACGTTAAGAGGTCCTCTATAACTAATTTGCATAACTTTCCCACCGCAAGCTGTGCAATATTCCGTATAGGTATTACCACGAATATTTATGTAGATACGGGTATGGAACTAAACACGCCCTGCACAGGCTACAAAAATACAATTTTACCATTCGCCATCCTTTATTAAAGCGTAGTCGAGTTGATGCATTGATGTTGAATAAAGTTTGGGAGCAATAATTTCACTGTAGTTGTCATGCAGCAATCAATAACGAGCCCCTAAGGTGGGCAAACGTAAGTCCTGACAAGCACATCTTTAAAGACAATCATTTTTTTCTTTTTTATACTACGTTAATATTTTCAAAGCTAACCTAAGACTTAGAATAAAGCTGTTAATTCTAAAGGTTCTTATAAAGGATTTCCCCTTAACTTGTTAGATGAAACGTTAGCCAATGAGGCAAACTTCCAGATGTTTACTTATTATCTTCCTAGTATGTATTATGAAGCTCTCAAGTAACACATAGTTTCCCTTTGTAGCATGCTGTAAGGCATATTCCTGGTTCAGTCATATCCTTGCCCAAGTAAACGCCCACCAAATTCTTTTGGATATTCAAAGAAAACCGTAGGTCTATGACTGGTTGATGAATAGTGAATATTCAAAAGAATGCATTATCTGGTCCTGTTTTATATCATGCCGTAGCATATATTACCAACAGAGTTGGAACGTTATTGCAATGCTCTCTCCCGGGTAGTACTGGTAGACGTCTTAGGTTTCAAATAAGAGCCGTTTTACTTCCTTTGTGCGTGTTCTACATAAATCAGTTTTATTTACTGTTTAATTGTCTTTCCTCTTTCGAATGTTTTTTACCGTTTACACTTAGATGCCTGATTTATATTTATATGTGGCTATATCTTTTCATTGAAATTAGACATATGTCTAGCTGGAAATTGTTTCAATACTAAAGGACCGCTGCAAGTTCTCATATAAGCTGAACACTTAATATGGTATTTTCAGCATCTTTAGGGGGTCTCCAATCCGTTTCATAGCAACTGATACATCAGTATAAGTTTAGTGACCACATGATCGTTGTTATTATTTTTAGGTGTATGAGCTATTTAAATCATCGTAATAGCACTAAAAACAGCAACTGCTTTTAAGTTATTACGCAATGAAAGGTTCCAGGTTTTACAAATTATGGTGAAATGAATATCTATTGTGGTGTTTTTTTTTACAAATTGATTAGGATATCGGTACAACTTACCCCATTTACGGCGTGTAAGGGAACTTTCCGGTGATTTGATGCAAACCAGTCAAATAAGCTGTCTCTGCCTTTGGTTATATCATAAGTTTGCCCAATTTGGACAGAGAGCTGATTTCCTTCGTTTGCCTTAAAGTTTGCAACTGCTGTAACAGACAACATCATTCCTTCGAAGAAGCAAAGTTGAGGTTTTGTAATGACTTCAACTGTTTCAGATGGGAAGAAACCAACCCCATGATCTTCCGTTATTCCTAAGAAAATTGTTCGACATTCGGCTAAAATCAGAAGGACGTCATTTCTGCAAAATTTTATCCCTTCCTGCTCACAAAAATCCGTTTTAGCTACAGCATACATTAGCTTAGGTTCAATGTTGTGTAAAAGAGCTCCCACCTTAGCCCCATCAAACATCATTGGTGGGGTACTCTGTTTAAAAACAGGATTTTCAAGTATCGCTACAGTACTATTAAGTTTCTTATAAACTACAAACTTTTCCTTGTACCCGAATAAAATAATCAGCTTATCGTCGGTCGTGAATGGTACTGTATGCGTGTAGTGTGGCTTCATGCTGAGAGCAATTGGATAACGTAGGAAGGTTGACACAGCTTTAGCTGTGCTTTTATAACCTAATAAGAGAAGAAAAATGATAGTTTTACGAACCAGTATAAAGAAAGTCAATGCAAATGTGGTAAGTTGCAAAAAGGTGTGGTAATGTCCCTTATTTGACGAGAAACGATTATGGTAGCCTTTACACAATCCATATCACGTTACAACAACCACGAATCGCAAGTCTTAATTCTTTATTTCACCTATTCTGGCATGTAAAGTATTGCGTAGCACATAGTTAATTCGGCTACTGCTGTTGTGGGTTGAAACAAGAGTCGTATGGTTTTCTGCTGAGCCTGCTTTAACTCTGAGAAAAATCTTTGATTCTTGTGTTTTGAACTTATACTCACCAGCAGGAAAAATCTTGCGCCATTTATCTTTAGGTTTTGCACCTGATGCACTGGAATATAGGTCTCCGTAAAATCTTGTTGCCATCCTTAACTTTCTTTGTTAATCAAAAACAAAACTGAACTGACAGAAATGTAGGCCTAGTTGAATGGTAGAGTTGTTAGTTTGCCTACAGTGTGCAAGCATTGTTCGTTGGGAATGACAATTGGGCAATACACGTAGCACGTAAGTAAAGAAAAGGGCGTGCTTTAAGCTCATGAAAAGAATGCAATAAAATACGTACATGGCACGCCAAAAATATCATGATATACGAAGATTATATACAGCAGTACGAGCTTTTGACGAAAAGTTTTGCCGTAAATCTTTCACTGCAAGGGAAAAAAATGAAACTAAAAAAGGCCTACGACCACAAAGGGACCACAAACTGAACGTGATCGACCGTTTAGCCTTTAGCCTACATCACCGGTGGGTTAGTATCCAGAGAAGTGCTGGGCGCCACCGCCCTCCCCCCCCCCCCCCAATTTGCAACTGTTAGATTGGGCACCGGTCATACGAACGGATATTTGGGTCAAATGTCATGTAGCCGATGAAAACAAACCTGGACGCTGTTTCGAAAAGAGTTACGTCTGATCTGAAGTTAAATTTCTGTAGGACAATTGTATGATATATCAAACTTAAGGCCAATCCTGACTCTCTAAAAAGGGGCCCGGCAGTGATTGCTGAATATAGAGGTTTTTCAAGTAACGTCTGTGCTTTTCAGTTTGGTATGCCTCCAGCAGAGAAATCTGAAGCATTTGCTAAAGCTTAGGATTTATCTGGCTGGTCATCACTGATCATGCGCCCACAAGAGGATACAGCAACGAACGTCTGGTCATCAAATTGTCCAACAACTGAGAGACGTGTGTAGTTGTTTCGCATGCGCAAAATTTGACGTCCAAAATGGCGGGACCAGAGAAATCCTGAGCTTTAGCTGGAAGGCGTGTACCAGTAACCAGTAACAAAATGGATGGCGCTGAAGGGCCATGTGCCCCGGGAATGTAATTGTATGGTTCAAGTATTTATCTAATACACCCACATGGTTGCTTGCGTAACCGACTGTCTATTCTCCTTAATAAGTAACTCGTGGTTTTTCAGTGAGGGTCTAAAGAAACTAACCCACGCTCAGCAGGCTAGACTGCGTACTGCCAGAAGACGACCGATAGTCAACAAATGAGCGGCTAAACGGCTTGAAGCTTCAGAAGGGCAGAATTCATAACAATAGCAAGAACTTTGTTGGGTTATTTACTGCGACTTTAAATATTATTATATGAAACGTATAGAAAGACAACGTTGTGCCCCAAGGAACTACCAATAATTCATGTCAAAGTGAGGTGTGAAGTAGAAGTGACAATGCCATACATGAAAAACTGCAAGCCTAAGCTAATTGCAGCAAATATGTCTATGTTTGTGACACTTACGCCATGAAGGTTTGATTGTAGACTACAAAGGATTGTTGTATTGATATGCCTAATCTGCAGTGGAGTACAAGTATAGCCATGATCCATCCTTATATAGCCAAGGGAGAGTAAATTCTCCAGACCTAGGGCAAATGGAAGTGGTTTAGCCATTTTATAAGTGTGTTGAATGGTAAGCAGGGGCGTATCTGGGGTCACCTGTGGGGTGGGAAGGGGGAGGGCAAAAGATCATATTTCTCGGTGAAAACTTAACCAACCCGGTTTGCAAAGACTCGACATATTATATAGAGGCCAAGGGTCATTCATGTTACAAGAAATCTATGGAAGCTAGTCTGCGTAAGACATCTATAAACTTTTCAAGACTGATGTACCTGTACAACTTAAAATTTATACTATGTGGGCCTAGGAAAATCAACCCAATTCCTTGGTCTAAATGAAGGTGAGTAGATGGTGTAGCCTAATTAGGAAAAAGAAAGATGTCGAGAATCCTTTAGATGTAAACATGCAGATGCTTTTTCTATCGTTGTTAGATTTTACTGCCCTCACTTCATGCTTTGCTGCCACCTCATCCTTCTCTGACATGTGCTTAAATTCCTACTACTTTATGGCACATGAAAAAGTAAAAATTTACTGTAAGAACCACCCAAAATTTCACCCCAAATTCCGAATAACTGTATTGACAGGTAAAGGGCAGTATGAAAGTTGAAATTGTACGATAGTAAAAGAATTCCTTACAAAATAGATTTCTGTTCCCCAATTGTTGACCTGAGGTAGTTTTTAATGATCTTGAGTTTGCTAAATAACCACTCCGAACAGGCTGATGACACGGCTATGTTTCCAAAAATCAGATAAAGTACTGCCAAGTTTGGGCATGTGCGTTGTACAAGTCATGTTTAAAATACCAATTCAGCATATCTTGAAGGGTCTTTATTACCCCATCCTCTGGTGTAAGTTAGTTGAACAAGATACAACTTTGTTTAAATTTAGTTGCAGCCATTTCGACATTAACATCAGTTGTGTATAGAGAAATTAAATCACGAAACACTGATGTCTATCCAAAATATGTGGAGATGGATATTAATGTTGCAAAGTTTTTTAAAACAGTAAAAATCCTCAAACCTCCTTAATTCGTTAAGAATCCTATTGTGAACTATGAAGTACACTTCAGACGTGAACCTCTCTTCAGGGTCTGTTTCCGACGGTCTTCCATCTGGGGCTAGTTCACCCGGAATTTTCTTTTATTTGCAAATTCTTCTAACTGCGAATTCTTTCCGTGGCAAATCTTCCTCTGTCGATACTTCAGTTGCTGCTTTTACGCACCGTTTAAATTGTTCTTCAGAACGCGCAATCGCTAGTTTGTCAATTACAGATATCAGCATGGCTGATGCAGTAACTTTGTCCACCGAAGTCTTCTAGAGATATTCCGACACTTTATTTAGTTCACCGAGAATGGGTGTCCAAATTTCAAGCATCACAAGAATTTTAAAATTATTGACGAATTTAATAGGCCCTGCGCTTCCTTCACGTTTTGCCGTGATTTTTCTCAACTATTTCTTCCAGGGATAGCAACAAGGCTGCATTGTTTACTTTGACAGCCTTCACGGCTGAGTGATTGCTTGTCTGCGCAGCAGATCTCTGTTGCTACGCCACTGTGGCTGTGGCCATGGCCACGGGGGTGGCTTTTTCGTGGCGCTAACCTGTAAGAAAAAACTTGTCCGCTCCTGGGGCTAAGTTTTTGCAGTACCACCTCGTTTCGCATAGCTTTTGCAGAGCTGCTTTAGGCATATTCATTTAAGCTCGGGATTCCTCAAATATCATGAGCCTTGGGTGACTGCTTGTTATGAATGTGTACATAGAAAAATAAATAATTCCTATCACAAAATATGGGCTCACTTTTCCATTTTCAGGATCATGAGACTGTGGAGGTGCTGCTTTAGAGATTCAGATTGGTCTGATTCTTCTATTTCGGTAGTGTCAATATAGACCTCTTTCCCCATTAGCTGGGGACTTTCCTATTGCAGAGATTTGCTTATTTTCAGAAAATTCACATCTGTTGCTGCTAGTAGGAAGCTCTGTAGCTGGAGTGACTGTGTGAGGGTTTCCAAATCCTACCCCTTGTGACGATGGTTTTGCAGGAAGCCATCGAGACTGCTGCCAGACACATATTTGCTGTACTTTGTTTTAGGACCATGAATTGTCAAAATATGGGCCCTAAGTCTCTCTCTCCTTACAACCTTCTGACAACAAAAGCACATAGCCTTGCCTTTGCTTGACATAATCGCTTTTGGTCTAGACAAGCGGTGTTTATATTTAACTGAACCTTTCCCAGAGACTGGTTCTTAAGCTGTTTTCACAAAATTCACAGTACATATACAAGTGTCGGTCACTTCAGTGTGCAGATCAGCAGATGTATGTGACTCGCCGACGCATTTATGCGTGTATGATACCATTTGGTCACATTGCGACGGGATTTCGTCTATGACACTTTGACCACACATACGCACCCTCGCTGCCTTACCGGTACACGTACACAGGACCCGGTAAGGAATTCACGGGATTTCCCCATGAGCTTGGCTGACCTCCAACTCACCCGGTAGACGTACGTGTCTGGACTGGAGGGCGGGCTGCTCGCAATGCAGGCACGTGCAGCCGCGCGAGACTTCTCATTCCAGTGACGGAATCTCTCGCCGGCTGCCTACGTCCCTCTAAGGAGGTGTCTGTGAGTGCACACAGTCCTACAGAATTCGGGGCGCTGTTCCTGTCACAATCTCAAACTCACTGCTCAGACTTGACAAACACGGCTATTAATATGAGCGCGTGTGGATATGAGCGCCCACCAACCAACTAAGAAAATTATGATAAAAAGAAAATTATTAAACAATCTTCAGCCGATAGACCTATAGAGAGAATATTAAAGCAACTGTTTGAAAAGAAGAAGTTGCTAGCTTTAGCTCGGGGCCCCCGAAAGCGCGGGGCCGGTAGCATATGCTACTTTTGCAACTATGTTAATCCGGCCCTGAATTAGGTTACTAGAACCCTATGATGTCACATTAAAACCACGCTTTGACTTCTGAGTGTCTTTTAGTATATATGAACCTTAAAGTCTCTAAACCTAATTGCGCCCCTCCTCCCATTTTGAAACGATACTGTGAATTCCTGGAAAACGAGATTGCCCTTATCCGACCTGGGAATAAAATATAGGCTGGGGGCTCGCATGTAGCTTAATACCTTTAGTTTGAAAAAGTGGACAACTTCTGGTTCTCTGGGGTACGGTATCAGTGTTGTACATGCGGTTTCATCGGTATGTTATGTTATATATGAAACAATGGGGAGTGCTAAAAAGAATTAAGAACTTTCCGCTGCGTAGGCCTATTTAACTTGTAACTTTCACGGGTTTTAAGAAAAGAGGCAGAACTTGTCAATCTCTCTGATCTAAAGCTAAATAATCTCCTTCCCTTTCACTCATCTGTTTTTTCCTTTCTCTCCGTTTCTCCCTTTCTTCTTTGCTTAATTTGCCCTTTTTTCAACCCGGTGGTTTCACCTGATCTTCCCTGTCTTAACCGTCAGGGGGGCACTTTGCCCCCGGCCGATACGCTACTGATGGTTAGGCTATTGCATATGCGACTCGTGAAAGCTACCTGCCATAGGCTACACTGGGAAGAGGCTATGAGTACCTCTGCCTTTACTACATTGTTTATGGTAGTCTCCCTTGCAACAACTACAGCCTGCACTTGACATTGCCCCATGCCTCCTAGGTTACGAAACTGGAACTACTTTAATAGCAAACGGTAAAGTCCAAGTGCCAATTAGTCATAGATTAGGCTATAGGCACTTGAACTTTACCGTTTGCTTTTCCCCGTAAAGTCATGAAAGGGTTTATTATCACTTTGAATGATTCGTAACGTTATGAGAGGGTTTACTATCAGTTTAAAGAGTTCATCGGAATACACACGTGATTATCATGAACCCTTCTGACTCTAGAAAACCTTCTTTCCAAAAGGCATCGCCCAGCGATAAGAGAATGAAGAACTAGACTGAAAGTTGAATTGGAAAAGTGTAGATGGAACATTGCCAGTCCTGCGATTGTTGATGCAAATGGAGGAAACAGTATAATGTCTACGGTGAAACGTGATAGACCAGATATTCTAATTATCAGTCATAAATTCATGAACTCCATTTCAGCGATAGTCATCATTTTCATTTACGTTGCTAATGATATTGTATTCCATGTAAATGTGAGAACGTGGCAGCGTGCTACCAAGGAGTTACCGCGAATAGTTCCATAATAGCTCCATGATGCTACCAATGATAAGGCAACAAAGCATCAGTGGCGTAGCTAGGGTTTGTGGCGCCTGGGGCAAGAAGCGAAATTGGCGCCCCTATCCCCATCTTCCGGGGGGAATCTTATGAATAGCCTACTTACACAACTCAAGATCTTCAATGGAAAAAATGTCAATGGGCGTCCGCAGAAAAAATTCAGGGGGGCAAAATTTTTTAAGGGGCCCAACTTTTTTCATGGGAAATATTTTACTCCCAGAAAAGAGTTTAGATGCTATTTTTCATACAGTGTTGACAAAGGCGAAGCCAGAAATTTGTCAAGAGGGGGGGGGGGGGCGAGCCCACAGACAGACTCCCAGCGCTCCGCCCCACCACTGGTTGGCGCGGAGCGCAAGAAAATTTTGGCCCAAAATGCTTCCCAGATCGCTGAAAATCGCACTTCCAAGACCTATTTACCGCATATAAAAAGGAGAAACACTAGCAATATCGTAAATATTATTTTATTCAAAGATGAAATTGCTATATCAATATCATGCTCATGGCAAATGGTAGTTCCAACAGTTTTTTAAGTGATCGATTTGGCGACCCCCTACAGGTGACGCCCGGGGAAACTTGCCCTCCTTTGCCCTTCCCTAGCTACGCTACTGCAAAGCATACATTACGAACATGGGTAGTAGTAGCATCAAGATTTGATTTGGACTGTTTGTACTGGCCATTAAGGCCAGTGAGGTTGTAAAGAGACTAGTCAGGCAAGAGCTTTTATTAGCATGTGCATAGCCTATCCTAAAACGTAAAACAACAACCTGTTGTTTAGAATTCTTACAGAACTGGCATGAAAATTACTGCCCCCAGGTTTAACTGATCAAATGAGACAGCTAGTAAATTAACCTTGTCTGCATTAGTGTCTATCAGAGGAACCCTAGAAAATTTACCGGGAACCCCTGTGACATGCCCGTTTCCACTTTCTCTTCCGTATACTGGGGTGTTTTCCACATAAGACAAATTACTCCTAAGAAAAACTGGGGATGTTCTTAATAAAAAAATATATTCATAATACAGTTAACCATGTGGTGCACTACGAAAATACAGTATGTGAATATAAACAAATACAACATACAAAAAAAAAAATCTCGGAGTGTGATCACTTTGCTACAAAAAACCAGGGAGCTGTGAGAGATGGAAAAACAAATCAGTCAGACAATATATACTTGGGATCAATTTAATCCTTTTCAGGTAGCCAAATTTGATTACCTTATGGTACCTTATGTTTCCCGATCATTCAAATTTTTCTTGCTGTCTATTGCCTTGTCATTTCCACATAGTCTCTTTAATTCATTTATTTTAATTGCAGCCATCCCATTATACCAAATCGTGGCTTACTTCGAAAACTTAATCCATCCACTTATTTGTCATAGCCTATACACTTGGTTAGTTCCATTGGATATTCTTTTTGCTTGATAAGTACTACTAGGGTTACGAAAAGTTCGTTCCACCAAAATGTATGATGCCTGGACTATCTTGGTTTCAAATTCAAGTTCGGTCAATGAAAACTGAGCACTCGATGACGCCTCGTTGTTCGGAATATCCCTCCTTTAGACCTGAAATAGCGTTTTTTGTCACCCAGGCACAAAGTAGAAAGCCTGAAAGTTAGCATTAATAATATATATGACAATGTTGCATGCATTAAAGGGGGACGCTAAACTTTTTGAACAAGCATACATCTTACATATTCATTTAAGTCACACACTCATTTAAGTAATCCACGAATACATGCACATACATACATTTGACTACCGCGTCCACAACTTCCCTTGCCGCTGTGTGTTCCTTAGATGCAACAGACAAAAAATTAACGAGCAGTGTTTACATTACTACACATGAGCTTTTCCAATCCACTTATTCGTCATAACCTATACACTTGGTTCCTTCAATTGTATATATCTTTGCTTGATAAATACTACTACAGTTACGAAAAGTTCGTTCCAACAAAATGTATGATGCCTAGACTATCTTGGTTTCAAACCCGAAGTTTGGTCAACGATAATTGAGCACTCGACGACGCCTCGTTATTGAATGTCCCTGCTCTAGACCCGAAATGAAAATTAGTATTAATAATACAAATGACGATGTTGCATCCATTAAAGGAGGACTCTAAATTGTTCGAACAAGCATACATCCAACAACACACCCATTTAAGTAACCCACAAATACATGCACATACATACATTTGACTGCCACGCCCAAAACACCCCTTGCCCGCTGTGTGTTCCTTAAATGCAACAGACAAAAAATTTAACGAGCAGTGTTTACATTACTACTCATGAGCTTTTCCATTCCTAGTTCTATACTATATTCAACACATTTGTCTGACTCTGAAAAATAAAATGGAACAAACTTCTTTTTTTAGAACACAAACACAATTTCAAGTAAAATTAATTAAAGTTAAGGCATCATAAAGATCATATATGACGAAGGACCCTTCTAGTCTCACCACACCCACACACGTACTATAACTTACATACGCCAGGTGCCCGGCAAACTTCAAATTATTGGTACAAATATGTGGAAAATTCTAATGTACCCACTCTTCTTTTTTAGGATTGTTACTAATATAAAACAAACACAACCTACCATCAAACAGTAAGAATGGCTTTCGTTGTTACAAACAGGCAACAGGTTTGGACCATCGTCCGGCTTCTCAAAAACAGACAGCCCTTGCTCGACAGCTATAGCCCTAGAAGGTGCTTCGGCAACGAGGTAACATTTTAGCTGTGTTAAATTACTTGGCACCCTACCTTTCCTGTTCCAAAACGAAATTTTCGCATCAGATTTAGCGAATGGAATGACTATTCCTTCATGACTTCTAACCGATGGAAACTGCATCGAACAGTAACGCACGCTTCCACTCTATTTTAATTTGCATACCCTTTCCTTCTTTTTCGCTACGTCGACATATCCAACGACATACCTAATTAAGCGGGAAACGTTTTCACAGAATTAAATAATAATACAGCAGAATATTTAACATTTAACTTACGACTTCTAAGAGGATAATAGTACGGTAGCTCTGAATGACCATGTCGTTCTACTGCTAATAGTTAATTAAATTTTAAAGTTCCATTTCACTTGTGACAGTGTCCTCTTATCACTGCAACTGTTAACAACATAGTAACGAACAAAAAAAAAATTCTCTTCATTTCTCTTCTTATACTAAAGGAATTATCTAATTAACGGGGACAGAAGTTATTAAAACATGAATATTTCTTTGGACTAGTCAGTGAAGCATAGCAGGAACAGACGGAGTACGAATATGTAAAAATAGGACCTATTCGACAATACGTCACTACGGAGAACATTAAAAAAGACTAGTCAAATGCATAGCGTTACCATGTTTTCCTACGCACAGGAGTGAAATGAAACTAACAAAAAAAAAAAAAAAAAAAAGAAAGAAAAGATACTGCAAATGTTAGCTGTGAAGTTAACAGACGTTTCCGTCTAGGATATTACTTGGAAAAAACCTTGGGTGCCTATAACAACAAACTTGTTTTCACATCTTGGAGTCACATTCATCTGTTCAAGTTGTCAACGTATACACTCACCCTAGGATGAAACTTAAATCATGGAGTGCCCCCTAAACTAAAACAGTACTTATACCCCCGGTAATAGTTGCACTCTTGTAGGTAGTGATACCAAAATTATGCTGGCCAGGGATGTGGAATTGTTCCTCCTAAGGTGGCGTCTGCGTGGAGGCTTCCTGAGTCAGTCCGAGTCTCCAGTAAATTCCCACATGTATCACCGGTTATCACCCCGAAACTACTGAAAACAGTAAAAGTAAGACTGAACTTTACTGTTTAACCACGCCAGTTTCGGCGAATTTGGTTATCAGGTCTTTTCTGCGGACTTAGTTCACTTGACATTTAAGATTATGATGAAAATGTTGAAAACGTAGCTATTTACACTTCATACGTCGAGAAAACTACTAGTAGTACACACTCGGTGATGCCTACATTCATATCATTCTCTGCGACGTATGCTTATACAGGGCCGTAGCGAGCGGGGGGTGTGGGGGTGTCACACCCCCCAATATTTGGTCGCAAGTCGGCAAATTTACGGTCTGTCGGCAAAAAGAGGAGAGGGAAAGGAAGAGAAGAGGAAAAGAGAAGAGGAGGAAAATAAGAGAAGAGAAGGAAAAAGAAAGGGAAAGGAAGGGAGTGAAAGGGAAGACGGAGAATGAAAAGAAAAAAAAAGAGAAAGAGAGAATGGGCCAGTCTGTTATCGGCTATTTCAATTTTCGGCTCTTTCGATTTTCGGCTCTTCATCTAATTGGCCCATTCAAGTTGAAAGCCCGTCGACAAATTGATTACGCATGTGACGGCCGTATCAACGGCCACGGTCGGTGTAATTGGAGGAATGACTGAGTCCGTCGGCAACTCGGGAAAAGAAAGGGACTTAAGGGCTTCCGTACAGGTGC
This sequence comes from Holothuria leucospilota, assembly GCA_029531755.1. Classification (NCBI taxonomy): domain Eukaryota; kingdom Metazoa; phylum Echinodermata; class Holothuroidea; order Aspidochirotida; family Holothuriidae; genus Holothuria; species Holothuria leucospilota. The sequence continues at coordinate 30,459,468 of CM055969.1, read as the reverse complement.
ACTACTTCGGGTCATATGAAATTCTTGAAAAAAAAAAACACTTTCTGCACATTATTCCTCACTTTTATCATCACCATGGAGAGCAGCGCCCGATTACCCATGGAGAGGGTATCCTTAGCCGTCTTCTAAACCCTAACCTTGACTTAAAAAACATTTTGCAAACTTCTGAGCATCCGGTTTACACACAAACATCCTGGAAAAGATAATGCGTGCCGCGCATGTCTTCTCTTCACTGCAATCTCAGGCTTTTAACTTTGGAACACAGAAATGAAACAGATACAGAACCCATCTTTAGATCTTGGCGTTCAAAGCATATTTTGAACGCTTGTGCTAAGATTCTGAACATTTTCTCTCACTTTCTGAACGCCGGACGCCTATCCACTTATCGTAGCGTCTAGTGTTCAAATGCTGAACACATAGTGTTCCAGTTCTGAACGACAGGTTCAGCTCCTGAAGTATAGGGGCATGACGGGAGAAATAGCCTAACACATTAGTATTAACCGGAATCTTTGCATTGGATAATGCATTATGAACCAAAATATACCAATCCTGCATGAGACTCATGAGACTTAATTTTTTAAGCTAAAACTTCAGAGCTTCCGGGGGCGAAACCCCACGGACTCCCATCAGGGTCCCTTAAGCCGGCCCAGTGTTTTAGCCAGCCCCTATTTGTGCGACAATGTCGCACAAAAAAGATCTGACAAGCAAATTCTACCCGGGTGTAAATTTTTAGGTTCCTCATTAGGGCAGAAATCCACTCAAATATTGCACCATTTGCGATCTAGGCACCTTTCAAATTCCAAAAATTTCCAAAGGGGGAGGGGGACACCCCCTCCACTTAGACACTCCCCCAGGCCACAGATCAATAAATGTCGCATTGAAAAAACGTCCATGCTAAAACACTGCCGGCCCTCTTAATCCATCCTCTTAAAGCTATAGCGGCCTGACGAGAGGGATAGCCTAGTACAATATAATTAGTGGGAGTTTTTGCATTTGATGATGCATTATGAACCAAAATATATCCATCTTGAGACTTAATTTTTAACCCAGAGATATACTTAATCCTCAGAGCTTCCAGGGACTTCGCCCTCGGGAATCTATTATGGGTCCTTAGGCGGGCCCAGTGTTTTAGCCAGCCCCTATTTGTGCGACAATGTCCCATAAACGGCGACAAATGTCGCACAAAGAAGATCTGACAAGTAAATTTTACCCGGATGTAAATTTCGAGGTTCCTCATTATGGCAGAAATCCACTCAAATATTGCACCATTTGCGATCTAGGCACCTTTCAAATTCCAAAAATTTCCAAAAGGGAGGGGGACACCCCCTCCCCTTAGACCCCTCCCCTAGGCCACAGATCAGTAAATGTCGCATTGAGAAAACGTCCCAGCTAAAGCACTGGCGGACATCTGGATTCCAACCGCTTAAAACTATAGCGGCCTGACGAGAGGAATAGCCTAATACATTAAAATTAGTGGGGATCTGGTTTGTATTTGACGATGCATTATGAACCAAAATATATCCATCTTGAGACTTAATTTTTCACCCAGAGATATACTTTAACCTCAGAGCTTCTGGGGCTGTGCCTCTGGACCCCAGCAGGGGTCCTTACCCACCCGCTAAAGCTCGTTTTCGCACTCCGCATACCCAGATCCGTCGGCAAAACATAAACCCCCCCCCCCCCCCAAAGATAACACCTTCGCTACACCCCTGTGCTTATACCAGAAAGAATTCTAGTGTCATCCTCAGCGATGCTTAGGAAACTTTACCAAAAATCGGCGAACTATACGTGGACAGACAACTAAATTTCCACCTTTTGCTTCTCTGGGGGTTCAATCTGAAGTGCTTTAGCCCTCTCTGCTACCCAGCTATTCATATTCGATTCTATTTAATCCACACATGTCAAACATTGTGTCATCATGTCATTATTTTCCAAACGACCGTTTACAACACCCTCCATTGTATTGCCAAAATCGATTCCTTTTTAAGAAATACCTAATTTCTCAGTAACCCTTCAGTACAAAGAAGAGTCATTTACCTGTCTGAAGAAATTTCTAAAGATATTAAGAAACAAAGAGGACATTTTACCTGTCCGTGACAATGATGGTATTTCAAGAGTTGCTTCGTAGCCATTCCAACACAGTATACATTATTTAGAAGCCAGTAAATATCTTTCAGCATGAATGGTATGTTAGGACAACAGCTCTATAACTTTACGAACACACAAATGTTAAATATTTGCCATTCAACAGTTCTCGTAGGTACAGTCTCCAGGGCCAGTTTAAAGCCACATTTAGTTCATATAGAGTATCAGGCACTAATGATGGGGTTTGAAATTAATGTTGCACCTTTCAGATATCCTGTCGTGATACTAACCCCAAGATCAGCATAACGAGCCACTGTAGTCCAAAAGTAGTACGGAAAGTATAGATAGTTACCGCTTCTTTACATAATGATCGTTGAGACAACATGGGTAGTTTCAGATCCTGGAAATATTATTTTTGAGTGCCACTCCTTATTCTTTCAGTGGGTCAGCCCCCTTTTAATTTTGCACAGCCCTTCCTACCAGTTACCACTGTCGGTGGATATTTAAAATCTCGCCTGGGCCCACTGTGGTAGAAAGTCTAGTCGAAGACGTCCCCAAGTCCCTTCTCTTAGCCCCTGCATAACTGGTTGTTACCTACATAGGCAATTTTCAAGTTTCTGGGCTCTAAAATAGTACCATACATGGAACAATGAGGCGCGGACTCAGAGAGGGAGGGGCTTTTCCTATTCCATCCCCCTCCTTTTCAGAAACACTTTTTTAGACGGTCCCAAAGCTGCTGTACAATCTGTATTGTTGTTTTGACTGCAGTTAGTAACATTTTAGTGTCTAACTTTAAAGCTTTACGTTATACACCAACCTTTTCGAGGCTTTCTGCATTTGAAGCGTGCAGCGTTACTCTCATAGACTTACCTACCCTCTTTTATGAAATCCTGGATCACCCCCACACAATTGAACAAAAAATTGATATTCGGGGAAATCGTCTGTTTGGTGCTCAGATACATTGTTGTACATTTGTGTCGAATTGCCCACTTCAGCTTTCATATTGTGATTTAACCTTATATAAATGTAAACAATAAACACAATTACAGGAAGCTGGAAGGTGGTGATACTATTTTATGAGAAAGCTACACTTTTTGCACAAATTAATATCGTAGCCTCACTCCGTGATGAAATGTTGATCGTTTAGAGACCCCAACTTAACTCAATGAGCCAGTCAAGAACTTAAGTTGTAACTGTGTGACAATCGCAAACATCTCTTATTAAACAGTTCGTAACATTTATTCTAGCTTTACTATGAAGATTAACCTCCCTTAAGATAGCGTTTTCCTTTGGATGTTTCTTGACACTTAGGGGTATTCTAACGTTTAAAACATGTATGCACACAGAATCTACCCTAAGAAAGTTCGAGTGTTCGAAACCAACTGTATTCTCCACTGTTATGTTATGATTGCTGTGCGTAGTCATCACTAATGAAAGAGCTTATTTTCAAGGTGCAGATTATTTTATTTTCAAAGTAGATTATATGTGATATCCTGCTTTAATATTATTCTATCACAATATTGTGATCATTGCCATAATCTTTCATTTTGCTCCATCACTGCCAGGTGAGAAGCTGAGAGGAGGCCTCTGTTTAACTGCAAATGCTGAGCTATTGTAGGCTAGGGGTCTGAGTAAGGCAAATCAAGAGGGCTCTTGGGTGAAATCCGAATGGAAGTTGTGCATGCATTTGGTTTGCCCACAGCATATTTGTTTTTTTTACTCCTTAGAGGCGTTTTCTTTTCCTGTGATATTAAAATCGGTAACTGAGGAAGCTAATATTTGTCGTCTTTACGGGCGTTTTCCCCATACCGGTTGCCTCTTCTCAATAGGCCGCTATACTACAATACATGAAACCAAACCTCACGTATCTAGTTTGTGGAGGCTAGTTAGAAACAGTTACGAAGGCACTTAAATTAATGCAATTTTGTTGTGGCCGGAGCAGAGGATTAGACCTGTTCACACCACAACGACACGACACCCTCTTTGGAAAATGCAGCTGTACCCCAACTTATGCGGGACTCTGACACCCAGAGGGGAAGCTGTATTTCCCACCTCTCCCTTTCCATAGCATCGTATAAATGCACGACTCCGAAAACGATGTGGGTGTTACGTTAGCTTTTTTTTTTTATAAACAAAAAATAACAGAGGTAAACTGAAAGAGATTGTACGGTAGATAGTAACAATCAATACAGTCCCCATAAGTCATGAAAGAGCCATTTGCATTTACAAGGTCATTTACAAAAACACAGTTTTCAATCCATTGTATGTACGGGAATATTTCTTTCTTAAAAGAGAACATACAAGTATCCCAAACTGGTTGCGAGAAACATTTCTCCCTTGTGTCCATTACTACTCTGCGTCAAACATTTCCAGAGAGTCAATAACTTCATACCAAAAATCGATAGAACTAGGTGAGATTCTTTCAATTACAAAAAAGAGAAGACGCAATTAACAAAATATTCAAAAATTCCCTTTTCCCACATTGAAGACATCCTCTCAACCAGGAGAGTTTGGAAGCAACATTAATGATTTAATTTGTATCATTTTAAGAACTCCATACTTGTACGGATGACTTGATTGAATTCTACTGATTCTCTCTCTCTCTCTCTCTCTCTCTCTCTCTCTCTCTCTCTCTCTCTCTCTCTCTCTCTCTCTCTCTCTCTTTTCATTCCAATAGAATTTTTAAAATAAGGTATTAAAAGCAGAAATTATATCATCCTTTGGGTCCGGTAGACAAGAAGGAAAAGTAAATTAACGTAGGAAAGAGGAGATATTTAGCAACTGAACTTTTCCAATTAAATACAAAGATCATCTTTTCCAGAAAAATATGTTTCTTTGAATATCAATCAGGATTTTATCAAAATTCAGATGAATCATTTTGTCGACACTTTAAGAAAACTTGATGCCAAGAAAAGTAAATTAGCTAGAAAAATCTAACATTAATTAATTAAATCAAGGTAGGTAATATCTGAATCTTTCATTTTATCAATCCAGAAGAAAGAACTTTTCATAATTAATTTTTAGACCAGAGAGAAATTCAAGTTCAAGAGTAGCAGATAACGAATCTTGTAAACCATCCAATATTAAATGACGTCTGCATATTTGGGTTAATTTAAAATGGTTATTAAGAATGTTTTCATCTTTCATTTTTGTGTTAGTTCTTATCAACAATCCGAATGTATGCCCAAAGGACAAATAAATTGGGTGAAACTGGGTCTGTTTTTCTACAACATCTTAAGATAAAAGTAAACCAACCATTGACCAGCACATAAGAAGAACAGTCGCAATATAAAAATTTCCATCATTCAGTAAGATTTATTTCAAAACCAGAATTAGAAATAGTTTATCCCATATAAAATCGTGATTAACTGAATCAAAGGCTTTTTCAAAATCTAATTGAAGAAATTGACCCGAAAGTTGTAAATGATCAGTAGCAATAAGGAGTCAAAAGTCAAAACAAATTCTAACATTTCCCCTATACACCTGCTAGAAGTGAAGCCACATTTATCTGAATGGACCAAACTTTCAAAAACATACTTTAACCTATTTGCAACAGCGGCTGATATAATTTTGCAAAACACATGTTAAAGGGTAAAAGGCCTCCAATTTGCGACAAAAAGTTTATCTTTACCTGACTTTGGAATCAAAACAATAGCACTACGCCTCATGAAAGAAGGTAGACAGCGAATTTAAAATGAATAAATTAAAACACGCAAAGCAGAAGAAATGCCCTCCCAAAAGAATTCACACCCTTGACTGTAAATCCAGCCATACCGGGGGATTTATAGTTTCTCATGTTATTAAACGCTTCCGTAATATCCATCATTGTACATGGTGTATCTGAATTAGTGGCCGTCTCCGCTTTAAGTCAGGCAAATTAACATTTTGAAAAATCCCACCTTAATTAGCTTTTTAACAGTATAGTCATAACTACAAGGTCTTCGAAAAAATTCCAAAAAATTACTCAGAATAGCTTTATTATCATTAACAACAGGAGCATCTAAGGACTTTATATGATTAGTATTCTTTTCACTACACTTCCTGTTTTCTTAATTGAGAAAAAAGGCGGAATGTTTCTCAGCTTAGTCAATTCAACGACTTTTTTAACGTATGAAAGCCCCTTCCACTTTTCGCACTACGAAAATTTTGAAGTTCGGTTTTTTTCAAAGACAACACATGATTATCCTGAGTATCACATTCTTCAAGCTCATTGATTTCCCTTATTAACTTCTTTTGTCGATAATCTTTCATTTTTTTATTATGTGAAGTGTTAGAAATGCATTCCCATATAATCTGCATCAACAACATTTCAAGAAACAAATTATCGTTTATCGTTAATGAAATATCATGTACAAAGTGTTATCACTGGTCGTTGCTTTTGACCAGCTTTTATTACATTCTCCTTCTCTTTGAAATTTCAGAAAAGTGCAACAATAGGTCTGGGGTGATTGGCATTCTTTCCAACATTGATTCCGGGGGTACGTTGGATACTTAATAAGGAAATTTTTACCTTTGATATCTCCTTTGCAAAATTCTCCATTGAAATTCTCTGCCCTCCATATCCCTGTTCTGTCTCTTTTGATATCCCCAAAATCTGACATTAATATTTCAAGATAGGCTATATTCTTAAGGTAGTCGACCTTGTCCATAACAGGTGATAATTCCGGATATTGGGCACTTTCATCCACCTCAGAGTTACGTTTGGTATTTTCTTCGTCATAATGCGAGGACTGTATCTTTAAGAAGAAATTTTTGAGTGTTTGCAAATGTCTATTAGCTAATCCCATGCATTCTTTAAATGCATCAAAAACTAATACCATGGCAAAGTCACGTGAAAAAAGTTGTCAGTATTTTAAACGTTATAATTTGGCTTATTTATTCCCAAGGACCAATAAGAAAAGTGAATTATTTTAAGGGGTGGAGATATTACATTTCAGTACCCCAATAAACATAAAGCACCATAAATTCCAATGTGTTAAGTGTTTCGTTTTAACAGGCTTTCTTCAAACCATGGCTGTTGTAGTCAGCACTTGATATACCACACAAAATGAAATGTTTACTTTTTCCATTTGCAAGTATGAGACGATAGCCTCTTGTATCCTTCTTTGCCATCTCAATCTGCTCGCCACAGCCGGTGAATGATACCACTTTTCGTGCAGACGGCCAAGAGCGAACAGGATTTTTTGCGGAGCTAGGGATAAGTCGTGATGCCTGAGAAAGTTGCCCACATTTTTTTCCAACATCCTGCAACTCTCAGTCCTGGCGCGTACACTTTGTAAAATGGGCCTGTTACAACCGATAATGTAAAAAACGACCGATAATGTAAAAAACAAAAAGGTACCTATAATGTAAAAACGAACGATAATGTAAAAAAATTACCGATAATGTAAAAACTCTTTGAACCGATAATGTAAAAGAAATTACCGATAAAGTAAAAACGCTTGTCTACCGATAATGTAAAAAAATTACCGATAATGTAAAAACTGATCTAAGGACGTTTTCATATGGAATTGGAAACGTAGAATTTTATCAAAAAAGTCATACTTTAATTCAGAAAGGTCGTAAGTTATACCCCAGGGGAAGGGGCCCTCACCCCATTTTACAGCGCCCTCTTGCAAGTATTTTTTCCTTAAAAGGTACATTGAAAGACAGCAGAAGAATTAAAGGTCACTTTTTCTCAATTGTCTAGGCCAAATACATAATGCTACCCAGGCCCGTAGCCAGGAATTCTAATACGGGGGGGGGGCACCGACACCTCATAGGGGCACCGAAGAAGATTATGTTTGTTGTCAGTAGTGCCACCACATGATTACAGTTTGCCGGAACTACAATGGATTTTATCTCAAGCTTACCACACATAGCTTAAAGGTATCGGTTTTACGTGTGCACATAGGCGCGAAGCGCGCGGAAATTTCACTCCTCCGATGGAAATTTTTCCCTCCGCCTGCAATACAGAGACGTAGAAATTCTCCACAAGTGAAGGGAACAAGACTATAATCACGATATATCTTCAGCTCAGCAAGCGCAGGTGAAGCCGGCTGAGTACTTTGCGAACGGCGAGATGGGACCACGGGATGCCATTAGGCAGGCTTGGTGTGATCCAGTATGATTTTGTTAGGACCCAGAGGGAAATTCCCCGAAAATGTGGCGAATTAACAATATGGGAACACCAACATGGAGCTTTAAGCAGGACTTTGAATGGCAGTGAGAGGACACCAATGTCTTCACAGTTCACAATTTAGATGGTCATTATCGTATTTCTACTTTGAACGAAATTTTGCATGAAAAAAAAAAAAAAAACAGAAAATATAAATTTTGGAATAAATTTTGGTACCAGTAAATTTAGCTTTAAGCCGTATAGTCTTCGCGGAGCGACGAATGTTACTCAAGGTACTAGATTACTACAAGAAAGCCCCTTGATGTTTGGGATCTAACTTTGAGCCTTCACCTAGTTTGTCTGGAAGAGTTCACTTGAATTTTTGTACTTATAATGTTCATGGGTGATATTACTTCGCTTGTGAGAATTGTGGGAGAAGCGCGCCGAAATTTTGCAGGAAAAATATTCACCACGGTAAGACCTGCATACAGACTCAGCAAGGGGTGGTGGAAAGATAAGCCCGACGAAAGGACCAAGCTCACCGAAGAGGTCCAGCAGCCCAAAGTCCCGTCAGAAGCAATGTGTTACAGACTGGATACCGAACGCGAAATTTTGGGCGACCGGCGAAAAATTTGGGGTTCTGTTGAAGAAGAATTGAAAATATTTTGTTCTTATTAAGGAAAGTTAGAAAATTTGGGTTTCTATGGAAGGATCTGCCCCTCTTCATCCTAGACAGTCCCAATCCTCCCGAATAAGTTACTCCTTCCAAAACTGTGTTGAGCCCCTCCTTGTGCAGACACAAACCTAGTTTATTGCTTAAGGGCATATCCTGTTGGACATACAAGGCCATAATGTAACCAGAACATTCTCTGCGCATGCTGTGTATTGTGAGCTTTGATGTCAATTAAAGAGCATTCACCTATGACCAATTGAGAATCTTGCTTTCTTCCAACCAAAATGTATTTGGGGTGATGAGCGTCTGTCTTTAAGAACAAAACCAAGACGCCGGGCGACTGGTCGCGAGGGGATGTCCCCTTCCACCACCCCTGGACAATGAGACACTGTACGTTTCATACAAAAATGATAATCATGATGTTGAGTCTGAATTAAGAATCTTCCTGATCGTAAGAGAAAGAGGATGGAACTTTTTATGGATTCAATTTTATGTTTTTCCGGGAATCACACCAACACCAAAGAACAATAGCCTTTTTGTGGAACCTGTACATTTATAAATTAAGCCAATATATCTGAAACGGGTGTTAAAGCTATATGTAACTGAAGATGAAAGCGCGCGTAGCGCGCGAAAACTTTTGTAATTTTATAACAAAAATGTTAATAACAGAGAACAAGATACGTTCATTATCAAACTCCTTTTGGGATCATTCCTGGTTACAAATCGCTTGGTGTCATACCAGGGCCACCGTTTACATGTACTAAAATTTTATTTTCGATCGATTTTCCGTATAGGGGGCACAGTGGTCCGTACGGGGGGGGGGCACGGCCCCCTCCTGCCCCGGCCTGGCTACGGGCCTGATGCTGTCATATTTCTCCTTCATATACTAAAAGCGCCCTCACTCCCCTGTTGTTCCGCAATCTCACCAAAAAGAACATATCTACGATAAAAAATATCATGAAAGGACTGCAACATATTTTATTACATAAAGGTGGATCATATTAATGGCACAGCTTATTTGCATAGGTCTTTCATGATATTTTTATCGTAGATATGTTCTTTTTGGTGAGATTGCGGAACAACAAGGGAGTGAGGGCAATTTAAGTATATGAAGGAGAAATATGATAGCATTATGTATTTGGCCTAGACAATTGGGAAAAGGTGACCTTTAATTCTTCTGCGGTCTCTCAATGTACCTTTTGAAGGGAAATATACCTACAAGAGGGCGCTGTAAAATAGTGGTGAGAGCCCCTTCCCCTGGGGTATAACTAACGACCTTTCTGAATTAACGTATGACTTTTTTGATAAAATTCCACGTTTCCAAGTCCATGGGAAAACGTCCTTAGATCAGTTTTTACATTATTGGTAATTTTTTTTACATTTTTGGTTATTTTTACATTATCGGTAATTTTTTTTAACATTATCGGTCGTTTTTACATTATCGGTTGATTTTTACATTATCGGTTGTAACAGGCCTATTGCTTTAAAACTGCTATTATCTACAACATAAGAAAACTGTAGGGCAGCAACAGTAAAGTTGGTTGATATGAAACACGGCCGTATGATTCGTTTCTTGTAAATAACGTGCCCTAGTAAAAGGCACGATATGTAAGTACATAATCACTTTAATGTTGAACTTCATGTAAAAAAGAGCCACCGAATGCTGCTTTTGAACAACATTACGTGTTGCAGTGAGAACGTCATAACATTGAAAGAAAACAACATGAGATAATCTTAGTACACCAATTACCTGATTCAGCCCATTATATGTTGGTAGTGTATTAGGAACGCTATAAAATTCCACTTCTTTGTACAAGGAGATTTTCTCTCCTTCCAAAAAATTTCCTTCCCCATAGAACAAGTAAGAACAACATTTTTTAAAAGCCTCCTCAAAATTTCTTACCCCATAGACCAAGTGTACGGAAGAAAAAACATTTGTAATAACTCCTCTCCCAAATCTCGCTCCCAACTTACAGAACAAATGTACAGAAAAAGGGGGTTTTAAACAAACTCAATCTACCACCCGCTTATTCCGCACCCACCTTGCAACTCTTAATAATACAAAGATTACTACGCGATTCCGTTTTATTAGCTACCGACAAACATCCTTTCTGATAAGTTGATGAAATGAAGCAAATCAAACTTTATACCTCCGGGAATCATAAAAAAGATAAATCATGTAGTGTAAACACTCGGGACCAAAAAACAGCGCACATTTAACCCTCACAGATGCACATCTTTTAGGTTGCTAAACACAGAGGCTTACCAACGATTCTGCAAATGTAAACTGCCTTTTGTACATCTTTCACGACCTTTGTATTTTGTACAATCAAACGAGTATATTCTGGTCATTCTATCATAACCCTTAAGTGTGATCCCGAAAAAGACTGAACTATGAAGGCGATCACACGAATACTTTACTATGATCATCTCGTTGCTAGTACGGTCATAACATAAGGAATGACAGTAACTTTAGTAAGTGCTAATCAACGAAGCATTGCATCAAATGGGGGCTATGACCATGCTCATCTAAATCAGGGAGTTGTTAGGAAGGAGATACAACGTTCTTTAGACTCTTTGAAGCAATGTTCGTTTCCGACAGTAATCTTGCTTTTCTTCTCAAAATTCTTATCTCAATACCTAGATCAACTAGGATCAGTGAGGCATTGTCAAAATGACCTTGAGAACACACACTCCTTACGTTGAACTCATAAACTTTCCGTTGCCAGCCGTAATGCAAAAGTGTAAAATTTTAACCTTTCGTCGTTATTCGTCGCAATAAATATCATCTAATTTAAAGTCAATTAAGAATTTCTTTACGACTTACTTTTCGAACATGTTTCTTAGTGATGGGAAAATTCGCTAAAAACTAAAAGAAATGTATAGGCTTGAACAATGTTTCCAGCAGGTGACGAATTAAAATCGTGGGGGCACAATTGAAGTGCATTAAACGTTTATTGCCAGTCGTTTAAATGAAAATCCTGATTAAATTTTGTCAATTGGCGGAAACAAACCTCACTTCAAAGCATGTATAGACAATGGCCTTTGTCTCGAGATTACGTGGAAAAGAAAGAGGGAGATCATCATTAAAAGGGTTTAGTCAACAGAGACTTAACAATAGGAACAAAGACAGCTGTCAATCAAATGGTAGTGCCTGAAAAGAATTAAATCATTTTCAAGTACATATTGTCTGACAGATTTGTTCGTTGTATCTCCTTCCTAACAACTCCCTGTCTAAATAGATGTCATTAAATGTGAAGGATAAACCCTCTTGATTAGTGGTCTTAGTTGGTCTTTGGACTTACTTGCCATCACCTTTCGTTGAGATAGCGTGATTAAAATGCCAAGATTATATGCGGTCACCTTTGCCGACTCATCACCAAGGCAGTTCACAAACTGGACAATGTTAGGCATTCTGATCATGCACGGACAGTGCAGTTGTCAATATTTTTGAAGTGGGGGCACTAGGGCCACAACCTTCCGCTGGAGGGACACACAAACATGGGCCTAGTGGCGCTGTAGACGCAGTGGTAATACAAAGGGCGCCCCCTGAGCCGTTGGGATCCAGAGACCAAACGCAGGGCTCCTGGTTTGGAGAAGGGACAATACACGAGTAGTGGTCTACTGGTTAAGAGCACTGGGGTTCTAGGGTATTTACCAGATTGGCCTCAGATGCGGCCTTGAATGCGTTCTAAGAAGACCACAAAAATATCTCACAAATTGACGATGCTTTATTAGTCTACCTAACAATAATGATTCGATGATGGGGGGTGGGGTCGTAAGAGAGGACGACGGATCGTTTTAAGCTTTGTATTGGGTTTTAAAAGATGATTCCACTTATTCTGCAGGAAGCCCCACATTAGAGCATCGATGACGAATCTACCGCGGCGGAGGGAAGGATCTCGCCGGGAAAGTTTTGCAAAAGAATTCCTCGTATGTGATTTATATGGTTTTGAATGCCTTCAGGTTGTAACTATGAAAGATATTATTTTTCTTTTAAGTTATTAGATGCTCCTTAAAAAGGCAACAAAAATCGAGTCCTAAAACTGTTAAGAATAAGTTTCCAAATGATAGCTCTGTAATATGTTTCCCAGTGGGGTATTGCTTCATAAGGTGTAATAAAATTGAAGTTTTGGGAACATTTTGCACAATTTCAGCCCGGTTGAATGACCGAAAAAGTGACAGTAAGGGTCTGCTTGTTCATAAATTAAATAAAGCTCAAAATCTTATTTGTGGGGTATGCAGGAGCCCTGCAGCCGTTTTGGGCGTACGTGCCCCTGCCCATCCCTTTGTGACGCCACTGAGCACATATGATGTTACAAATTTAGTATTTCGACTAGAGTTTGAGCAATTCAAAACGATTATTACACTTGTAAGTTTGGTCATGTACACGGTTTTTTCCCTTTCCTTGTATCACAAACCAGCAGTTAAGTAGGAGAGTAGACTTTCCCATGCCCCCAGCAACATGTTTCCCTGCCTTACATTTTTGTAAAACTCTAAGTGTTTATTACAAGAATTTTGGTCTAACCAAAACTGTTTCGTTTCCCTAGGGGTTCATTCGACCGCCATCTTTGACTTCCAGTCAACAGAATTAAATGAAACAGCATTTCTTTTAAAGTAAATGTGGTACGAAGCGAAATGACCACATTTCGGCATGTGCTTCATTTAGTGACTATTTAAATGACCAAGGGTAAACACCTTAATTTTGGTAAATGGAATAAAACATACAAAATCCTCATTCGGTAACCACAGGGAAATGTAGACGCGTGTCTTACTAACTTTCTGTGGAATAGAGGGCACCACCTTGAAAAACGATTGGACAAAAACCAATTTCTGATTAGATACCTCCCATGTTTTAATTTTTCATTGTTAAAATGTAATAAACTGGGACATGATGTTGGCTCTAAGTTGCTACTCAATAGACCATTGTTTAATATTTTCACAGATTTTGGAGTTAGGTGAGTAAAATGACTATATTTAATACAACCAGTAACTTAAAAGTAACAAACAACCCCTCAAAGTAATGGTTGAAAGATATTCTCTTACATGATACACAGAGTATGGAAATGACACGAGGAATGTGGTCGAAACAGGAAAATGTGTTGCCCCATTCAATCCGAGACGGGTTTGCTGCATGACTTTATAAATAAGTAAGAGAAAGTAAGCTCATATATTTTTAGCCCGGAAAGTAAAATCCTATATGAGCGAGCAAACAATAAACACACACTGTCAAATAAATCTGTACTGCAACTATTTCCGTTTCAGCTGACACGGCAGAAGCACAACTATGTCCAGGCTAATATTCTTCGCTTTTTCTTACATCTCGGCAAATCGCAACACAGCAATGAAGCTTTTCACCCTATCATGTAAAACGGACAATTTGTGTAGTAAATGCCAAATGAATCATACTCGGGACGGCAAACCTTTTATATGCATTAATGTAGACACTTTTGGTGGTCTTGCGGCCCTTTAATAGAAAGCAGTTGCATTTAAAAATGCATTAAAACATATTATCAGTGTATAGAGCTTATGCACCTACGTCACGTTTGTCTATTTTTCCATCCAGGCGTACATTGTGCAACAATTGTTACTAAGGTCCTGTCGTGAGCGCGTATCTTTAACACACCTACTACGTATGGCAGTTCCATCCAGTAAGCCAAATTGAAACGCGCTGACGTCACGTGCATAAGCTCTATAGAAATAATGTACAAAAAGACTCAAAGCTGATGCTGGTGTACGATCTGCATTAAAACAACAATACTACAAACGCTAAAGAATTGGCTATGACGCAACTCTCTACGAGGGGTATGGGAAAAGCTCTGTGGAAAGCAGCACTTTTAAAGACATTTAAAAAAAATTAAATCTTCTCTCAGTGTCTGTTGCCGGTGTTGCGGTGTGTTCTCAAAAGATCCTGTACGAAACTTTCCTATTATGTTCCATGCTTGCATAACAATGGGTATTCAGGTCGAAAATATTATGAGATCTGCTAACTAACATCTCAGCAACATTAACCGAGCTCGTAAGATGCTCACTAATGAGACAACCAAGTAAGCGGTATGCACTCTGGTTTACTTCTAGACTGGACAACTGTAACAATCTCTTGATTCAAACAAATAAATCCCTTATTACCAGACTTCAAAACGTCCAGCATGCCTCGGCCTGCATTATTCTCAATCGGAAGAAGTGTTACCACATCACATTAGATCACAATAGAACTCGTTGCTCTTCACGGACTTCACGTACTTCTTCAGATGTTCATAGCGTATCATACATAATCGCCAATCTATTTTTTGTCTCACTTATGCAAAAACCTTCTCTCAGACAGCTCAGATCATCAACTTCTTCATTTCAATATATTGAACCTAAAGCCAACAGTGTTACTTTTGTGGAGGGATATTTTTCTTGTTTTAGACCTAAAGAGTAAAAGGCTCTTTCAAACTACGCCAAAAGTGCTTATACTATTACAACTGTCAAGAAAATTGTTAATATTTATTTGAAGAACCTTATAGCAATGTCCATTTTACTGTCTTTTGAGCGCCTTTGAGCAACTACTTGGGGAGACTGCAAGAGGGTATGGGCAAAGTAAATTATGTGGTCTTTTATTTATAAAAGACAACAACAAACACGGTTAAAAAAGTAATGGAATATTCCATTTGATATCTCAACACATGTAAAAACATTTCAACTAATTTTTCCTTTTAATAGGTCTAAATTTGAAAGCAGCATGTGCTCGAGCACTTCCTTAGTCTCCCAGCTCAACTTTGTGAAATTTCCAACGTGTAAACAAGCAGTTTGGCTTACGAATTGTATGGGCCCGGTCCAAGCATATACTACTGATACAACCTGTCGCAACCTACTTCCCTGTTTATTTGTAGGCTACACAATGTGCTATTACAGAGTAAGTTGTTTTAAGGTAGACTTCTACTGGTAAAATGTACCGTATGTGAAATATGTTTCATTGAAAAGGATTGCTGATGCCTATGTAAATTAAAGCTTTTATTTTTTATAGATCTTTCTTGCTACATGCACACCTCGCTATTTATACTAGAGTTCTTAATTCTTAAGAGTTCTTAATATATTGCCGGAGCTTCTATTGGCTTCTCCCACTGGACCCTATGGGTTTCGCCCTCGAAGATTTCATGGGCCTAAAACGGGCTCCAAGACCCCACGGGAGCGCTGTGTGCTCGTGAAACACCTTCCGTTAACTTGAAGTTGCCCACAGCGGGCCCCCGTCGAAAGATTCTAGACCCACCCTGACGGAACTCTATGTGGATTACACACATTTTCAGGATATTATGCATTATTTCACCTTCAAATCCTCGGAGTAATCATGTAAATGAATTTTAAATGCACAAACGACACGGGTAAGTGTTGCTGTTTTGTTCAGAAGTCATACCGGGCTATCTGTGTTAACAGAGACCCTAGGAGTGGGAACAATATGGCTTCAAACAAATCCCATTGGGCACGAGATAATTTTGGAAACATCAAAGTCTTTTCTGCATTGAGCATTAAACAACGTAAATTACAAAAATGCTATTTGGGGTTTACATATTGCAACTGGATTTCCCGACTCTGTCTTTGGTCAAACACATCACAAAAATAACAACCAGCATGATATCATTAAGGTTATATCACCAGGAGCAGACCAATCTGTGCGTTCAATGATAAAAAATATGACTGCATGCAATTCCCAGAAGACGCGTTCAGCCATTTTGACGAATTTTCTTCTTCCTTTTTGATTGTGAATGCCCTTTGATGTATTACGTTTTTTCCTCTTAGGAGTAACATTGTACTACTATTGTCAGTTGTTCCGTCGAAATATTGTATTGTATTGTATTTGTATTGTATTGTATTGAGAAAGTATTGACAAATAATATATCACATGACGACAAATTTGCACAAACACTCTCAAACAAGCAAACTCATCACCCCTTGCTTAGAATTACAAAAGACTTTTATCGCACTTGGGAGAATATAATGCGTAATTCAAAGAAAAAAAAAGTTTTACGGCGGATGTCTTGTCTTGGGAAAAATAAGGTGGGTCACTAAACAACTAAAGGCTCATCCTTTCTTAAGAATGCCGGGTACTGGACTATCCAGTACGAGTCCAAAGAAACATACAAAAATAATAATGAGGCGGATAAACTTTTTGCTTTTCTCTCTAGCATTGCTGAGTTATCTTTCCTACTTTTGCTAAGAAACCGTTTACTGGAATGATTTAATGTTTACATTTAACAATTCTTTATTGACAGGATGTAAAGATTATGAAATGCTCAAGACGCTAGCCAGTATTTAAAACTCAAAGTAATATATACTCAACATATTGACACCCTTATATTTTGGCTGTTGTTTATATACAATCCCCCTGTGCAACCTAAATTGACTATACTGGCCATGTATGCCGATTGGTGAAATTTTAAAATAAAGTAGTTTCAATACTTTTTTACAGGTAAGTATCCAGATTTTTTTTTTTTTTTTTATAATTATCAGCTGGACGTTTTAGCTAACTGCATTACAGTATCAGGAACTCAAAGTAGACGAGTGTGTACGGCGACTGTATGACTTCGGCTTAAGACCCTTACACCGCGTACAAACACGTTACTACCAGACGCGGGGCCTCATAGCTTCAAATGATTTATTCCTCACTCATACAACAAAATCACTCCGTACGTAAAATAAAATCCTCATATTACCTAACAAAACAAATTATATCAATCCTAACACATACTCTCCAAAACTTTTGAATGGATGTTCAAACATTCTCGTCATCTCAAAAGTCATTATGGTAAAACGATTTTATGTAATAATTGGCCTTACCATGATTCCATTGTTGGCCAATCGTAGCTGTTTCAGTTGTAGGCTATATGGTAATACTTGCCACCACAATAACAGTGAAAGATACAATGATCTACAGAAAAAGTCCTTCATTCCACATTGTTATTGAAGGTCATAACATCAACCATTCAAAGTAAGTACGCGCTCCAAATAACATTTCATATTTACTTCAATATTTCTGAGGAAGAAAAACTATCTGGAGTTTCATATCTTTTCGCAAAGTTCTACCTTAAAGTGTGCTTGTTATCTCAAAATATTATGAGTTATTTTCATCCCGCATATTTAATTCAAATATCTTAATATATTAATGAAATGTAAAGTACTTAGAATAAAGCATAACTTTGATTAATTTAAGGTCATATTGACGCAAAAATATAATCTCGGTGTAATAACAACGTAAGTCATCTCTAGCTTAAAGACCCACGACTATTCTTTTAGCGACGATCTCTATATAACTTACATTCATAGGTGTATGAGGCGGAAAGCAGAGGGGGCAATGTACCCAGCAAACTTGTGGCAGAATATGTAAAAATTCGGGCAAAATTCATCTAAAAGGCTAAAAAATTCAGTCTGAGACAAAAAATTAGAACCAAATACAAATAGTCCCATAGGTGTATGCATACAATACGTCTGACTATCCATTAAGGGAACACAAATGCACTCAGAGGAGACTATTAAAGTATGAAAATGGCATGAAAGTAGTTTAAATGCCAGGTACACTTCATGCATTTCTTTTTTTGTCTCGGTTTATACTAGTCTGTACATCATTTAAAATACACGTTTCTTCCTCCTGCAAATGATACTAATATTAGGTCAAAAAGTGTGTAAACATTTGTTCTAATCCACGAAGTAAGTGGCAAACTTTTGTAGAGAGATTTGTCAACATGTTTCTTCAAAGTATGAGGAAGGAAAGTTGAATTGCTTCACTCCAAGACACAACTTGATCAAGGACAGACAATAAACTACTTTTACAACTGCTTTAGCGACTAACAGGTAATAACACGTTTCTCAGCTAAATCTGATGGTAATGGTTTGAATGAATATGCGTCAATTGACTTACAGCATCTTTTGTTCTACTAGGTACTTGTAATAATCAAAATAGCCATGGGTATTACGGATAATAACAGATAATATAAACGATCTTAGGACATCTCTTGTAGTTTACTATTCTTTCAAAGGAAACAAAAATTAATTTCATTTAAAAGAAGCAATACTAACTGGCTGACCCTAATAAGCCACTACGGATATAGCTGTTAAATTAAGAATGGGTCAAACTAACAAAATTTACCACTCTTAACTTTCGAGAATTCTGGGTAAGTAAACCAGTTTACGTAGATATGAACAGATTTCCAACTTCGTTAATTAAATGCAGTTATACCAATTAGAATTAGTGTGTTAGAAGCGTGGGTCAGTCGCACTTAGTTTTTGCAAACACTGGGGAGGGTGGTGAGTGAACTCGATGTGGAAAAATAAACGAAAGAGATAATATTGTCTGTCCATTTTTGGATTCAGAGAGTTCTTAAGAATCACAGAAATGTTCAGATGATAACGGTAATTTGCTGTTAAAACGGCTTCAATGGTGTAAAAAATTACACCACCAAATACATTTTACAGTGACAAACGGTCAAAACCTTAAGCGAAAAGTTTAACTATACTCTGTATGCTCATTGGTTAGCTTCAGATGAAGAATGATTCCAAGCATGCCAGCAACGTTCTTGTACCCATGGTATGATTACAGTAAAAAATGCAACACCACACTGTATGACGGCAAATCATGAGTTAGCACGGACAATTTTGCCTCGTAAATATAATGTACTGTTTGCAGACACCGTTGTGATGATCCAGTCGAACGCATGTCTAAGGAAGCCCCTTAATTTGAAGTGAAACTGAAAAGATCTAATCTAATCTTATCTAATAAAACCTAATCTAGATCATCTTTCTTGCTATTAACTGATGGATTCAACAAAGACAAGGGGGTAAACAATTTGACGTTTATATGACACAAGAAAGAAGACTGGAAATTGTAAAGTGACATGATAGATCAATGGAGTCGAAACAGGTTGCAAAACTGCAAATGTCAAATCGAGTCCGGACACGTGTTTATCAATACATCGGGGCTTTGGTTCAGTCGTAGTCGCCTATAAGGTGTGTTCTACCACATCTTTTAATCTGTCCGGTCCAGTGCCTTAGACAGATCCCTCAGAATGAGATGGAGATCCTCTGGATTAACCTCTTCAAGAGCATTGAGAAGGGCCTGAAAGGGAAACAAATTAGTACTCAGTGATGAGTATTACATGTAGATTGCACAACGATCCACATAATGATGCACGATTTACACCACTATTAAGCCCGTTTCCAGCTAGCAGACTAACGGCTTACAAGCTCTTGCAATTCCTTGTGATCTCCTACGATCCCCCCTCTTTTTGCGAGCTCTCGCGATCAACTGCGCTTGCGACCGGTTGTGATCTAATTGCTCTCATACTATGTAGTTTTCTGCGAGCATATTGGTTGCGATCATATATACAAAGTTTTGCACAGTTTGTATATTGTGCAAACGTACATGCTGTCGGTACGAGGAGCAAAATAGATGAAATTAATTGACATCAGAGTCGACTGCAACGTCCCCATTGCCGTGTTTTAGTGTCACCTGCTATCGGATTTATATTTAAGCAGATGAAACTTACGCAGAGAGCTAGGTGCAAGCCCTTGATTCTCTTTCTGAGTATGTTCATGACTCTTCCGACGTTAAAAGCTCGAGCATTAGCCTGTGTTGAGATCATAAAGGAGCTTGCCTCTGAAAATAAGCCTTTCATTTCAGATTACGTCGACGGTCAGGCGCTTTTGTGAATAAATAAAAGTTTAAATTTAGCCAGATATACTTTGAACCAAAAAAGAGGAAATGATTAGAGATCGAATAGGGGGTGGTATAACTGTGTGACAGGTATACGTTAACAGCTCCCCGCAAAAACTTTTGCCCAGTATTTGCTATACTGTATTAAGCAAAAGATGTTCGCGGCCACTTGGCTCTGCTGGCAGACTGTACGTATGTACGGGGCCGGGGCACACTTTTCATTGTTTTACAATACAGTGACGCTGTTAGCGAAGCCCACAACATTTGTTGCTCTCTACTTTCTCCCCAGGGACGTAGCGAAGGTGTTATCTTTTTTTTGGGGGGGGGGGGGTTGGAGATTATGTTTTTTTCCGACGGATCTGGGTATGTGTAGGGGCGCAGTCCCAAAAAGCTCTGAGGTTTAAGTAAATTTCTTGGTGAAAAATTAAGTCTCAAGATGGATATATTTTGCTTCATAAACATCGTCAAATACAAAACAGATCCCCACTAATTTTAATGTATTGGGCTTTTCCCTCCGTCAGGCCGCTATAGTTTTAAGCGGTTGGGATCCAGATGTCCGCCAGTGCTTTAGCTGGGAAGTTTTCTCAATGCGACATTTACTGATCTGTAACCTGGGGGAGGGGTCTAAGGGGAGGTGGTGTCCCCCTCCCCTTTGGAAATTTTTGGAATTTGAAAGGTGCCTAGATCGCAAATGGTGCAATATTTGGGTGGATTTCTGCCCTAATGAGGAACCTACAAATTTACACCCGGGTAGGATTTGCGTGTCAGATCTTTTTTTGTGCGACATTTGTCTCCGTTTATTGGACATTGCCCCCAAAATAGGGGCTGGCTAAAACACTGGGCCGCTTAAGGGCCCCTGGTGGGAGTCCGTGGGGTTTCGCCCCCGGAAGCTCTGAGGGTTTAGCTTAATTTCTCGGTAAAAAATTGAGTCTCATGCAGGAATGGTATATTTTGGTTCATAATGGATTATCTAATGCAAAGATTCCGGTTAATTCTAATGTGTTAGGCTATTCCTTCCGTCATGCCACTATACTTCAGGAGCTGAACCTGTCTTTTAGAATTGGAACACTATGTGTTCAGCCTTTAAACACTAGATGCTACGATAAGTGGATAGGCGTCCAGCGTTCAAAAAGTGAGAGAAAATGTTAAGAATCTTAACACAAGCGTTCAAAATATGCTTTGAAAGCCAAGATCTGAAGATGGGTTCTGTATGTTTCATTTCGGTGTTCAAAAGTTAAAAGCCTAAGATTGCAGTAAAGAGAAGACATGCGCGGCACGCATTATCTTTCCCAGGATGTTTGTGGGTAAACCGGGTCCTCAGAAATTGGCAAAAAGTGTTTTAAGTCAAGGTAGGGTTTAAAAGACCCCCTAAGGATACCCTTTTCATGGGTAATTGGGCGCTGCTCCCCATGGTGCTGATAAAGTTAGGAATAATGTACAGAAAGTGTTTTTCAAGAATGTCATATGACTCAAAATAGTGCACCATACGAAAGCAGTTAAAATCCCTTCTTTTCACGAGTTGCCGTCGGACTCAGCATTCGTCCAATTACCCCCGACCGTGGCCGTGGATATGGCCGTCACATGCATAATCAATTTACCGACGGGTTTTCAACTTAAATGGGCCAATCAGATGAAGAGCCGAATATCAAAAGAGCCGAAAATTTAAACAGCCGATACAGACTGGCCCTTCTCTCTTTCTCTTTTTGTCTTTTCATTCTCCGTCTTCCCTTTCACTCCTTCCTTTCCCTTTCTTTTCCTTTTTCTCTTCCCTCCTTTTCTGCTCTCCTCTTTTCTTTCCCTTCCTTCCTCTTTTTGCCGACAGACCGTAAATTTGCCCACGGGCGACCAAATTGGGGGGGGGGGGTGACACCCCCACACCCCCGCTCGCTAGGGCCCCTGTTCTCCCCTTCAGGGAGGGGTAAAAAAACTAGCAGAGCTGCCAGAAGAAAGCTACTTCAAACAGCAGATTTAATCTGTATAGAGTACCCAAGTGATGTCGTCACTTCCGCATAGTTGCCCATGGCGATGGTTCCCAACAAAATTCGACCTGATTTGCCTTATGTACTAAATGCAATCCTTCAAAAACTGTGATTTTCACAGTTTTCACAGAAGGGTACGGCCATAGACCTTTTCCAAATAGCAATTGCAAAAGATTTTGGGATAGAGTTTTGGTACGTGTTGTTAATGTCAATGGCACTTTACTGTGGCCAAAAAAGGGTGTGTACAAAAGTTTTATCCCACAATCCTTTGTAAGTGCTATTTGGGAAAAAGATCTATGGCAATTTACGGTGGCCAAAGTGGGTGTGAACCCAAAAATCTATCCCACAGTCCATTGTAATACTATTTGGAAAGGGTCTATGTGGTGACAAAGCAGCTCCCGAATTATTTCAACAGTAACACTTTTATCAAAAAAAATATAAAAAAATTTTTTTAATATATATATATATATTATATATTATTATTTGTCTAAAGGTAAAGGTAAATAATATAGACAGGATACTAGAACAAACAAAAAGTTTAACTAGCTAGAACCTTAAAAACCCCCATTAACATACAAACAAAGACGAATAAATATATTTTATATATATATATATATAATATATATAGGCTTGATGTGGGTATAGGATTTGCGTTTTCTGTTACATATCGATTTCTCTAGCAGATCTAAAAGGAGTACTAAAGTGTCTTAAAAGCAGTTGGTGTATTTCAAAAATAGGAAAAAATTCCAACAGAATTTATAAAGGTTCACAAGAGAGATTATCTCCCCAAATTTATTCAGTTTATTTTTTCTATTCTTTTCTTGGTCATAAAGGCTTTCTCCAGTTTTGGGAATGATTTAAAAATAAGATCGAACTAATAACTAAAAACAAAGATCTACTATATTCGACCTACTGTATAAATTTTAATATATATATATTTTATTATATATATAATATTTAATTTTTCGTAAATTTAAATGGCAAAAAACCCCAAAAAAAAATTTAAACCATTTTAAAAAAAATTTAAAAGGGAAGAAATTTTGGAACCCAAAAAATTTTACCTTTTTAAAAAGGGGGGGTTTTTTTTTAAAACAAAAAGGGGGGGGGGTTTTTTTTAAAAAAAAAATAGTTTTTTTGGGGTTTTTTTAAAATTTTTTTTTTTTTTTTTTTTTTTTTTAATTTTTAAAAAGGGGGCCAAAATTTTTTCCCCCCCTTTTTTTTTTTTTGGTTTTTTTTTTTTTTTTTTTTTTAAAAATTTTTTATAAAATTTTTTTTTAAAACAAATTTTTTTTTTTTAAATATTTTTTTTTTTTTAAAAATTTTTTATTTTTTTAAAAAAAAAATTATAAAAAAAAAAAAAAAAATTTAATTTTAAACATTTAAAAAAATTTTTTAAAAAAAAAAAAAAGGGGTTTTTTTTAAAAATTTTTTTGGTTAAAAGGGGGGGGGGTTTTTTTAGAAACTTTTTAAAAAAAAAAAGTTTTTTAAAAAAAGGAAAATTTTTTTTTTTTCACAGGAAATTTTTCTTCCAATTTTTTTTTTTTAATCCCTTTTGGGGGGAAATTTTTTTGGGTTTTTTTTAAAAAAAATTTTTTTTAAAAAAAAAATTTTTTCCCAAAATTTTTTAAATATTTAAAATTTTTTTTTTTGAAAATTTTTTTTTTTAAAGGGGTTTTTGGGCCCCTTTTTTTGGGGGGAAAAAAAAAAAAAAAGGGAAAAAATTTTTTTTTGGGGGTTTTTCCCCCCTTTTTTTTTTTTCCCCCCCCCTAAAATTTAAAAAAAAAATTTTTAAAAAAATTTTTTAAAAAAAAAAAATTTTTTTTAAAAAATATTTTTCCCCCCAAAAAAAAAAATTCCAAAAAAATTTTTTTTTTTCCCCTTTTTAAAAAACCCTTTTTTTCCCGGAAAAAATTTTTTAAAGGGGGGGGGAAAAAAACCCTTTTTTTTTGGAAATTTTTTTTCCCAAAAAAAAAAATTTAAAACCCCCTTTTTTAATTGGGGGTTTTTTTAAAAAAAAAAAAAAAACCCCCCCCTTTTTTTTCCCTTTTAAAAAAAAAATTTTTTTTTCCCCCAATTTTTTTTTTTAAATTTTAAAATTAAAAGGGGGGTTTTTTTTTTTTTTCCTTTCCCTTTTTCCAAACCCCTTTTTTTTTTTCCCCAAAAATTTTTAAAAGGGGGAATTTTTTTTTTGGGTTTTTTTTAAAAAAATTTTTTTTTTGGGAAATTTTTAAGAATTTTTAATTGGGCCAAAAACCCTTTTTCCCCCCCTCCCCAAAAAAAAAACCATTTTTCCCCCTCCCCGGGGGAATCTAAAGGGTTTTGGGAAAACCCTTTCCCAAGGGGAAAAAAAGGAATTTTAAAAAATTTTTTGGGGGAACCCCCCAAAAAAATTAAAAGCCCCCGGGGTTTTTAAATTTCCCCCCTTTTTGGGGAAAAAAAGGGGGGGGGGAAATTTTAAAAAAATTTTTTTTTTGGGGGCCCTTTTCCCCCAAAAAAAAAATAAAACAAATTTTAAAAAAAAATTTTTTTTTTTAAAAAGAAGGGGGAAAAAAAAAAATTTTTTTAAAAAAAAAATTTTTTTCCCCCCAAAAAAAATTAAATCCCTTTTTGGGCTGGGCCCCTTTTACCCAAAAAATTAAAAAAGGGGGGGGCCCCTTTTCCCCCCCCGGGGGGAAACCCTTTTTTTTTGGGCCCAAACCGGTTTTTTTTAAAAATTTTTTTTAAAAAAAAATTAATTTTTTAAAAAAATTTTTTTTTTTTTTTTTTTTAAAAAAGGTTTCTTTGGGAAAAAATTTTTTTTTCCCCGGGGGGGGGCAAAATTTTTAAAAAAACCCTTTTTGGGGAATTTTAAAAAAAAATTTAAAAGGGGTTTTTAATTTTTTTAAAAAAAAAGGGTTTTTTTTAAAAAAAAAATGGGGGGAAAAAAACCGGGGGAAAAAATTTAAAAAATTGAAATTTTTAAAGGGGAAAAGGGGGGCCCCCCCCCGGTTTTTGGGCCCAGTTTAAAATTTAAAAATTTTTTAAAAACCTTTTTTAATTTTGGGGGTTTTTTTTTTAAAAATTTTTAAAAAAATGGGGGGGAAAATTTAAAAAAAAATTTTTTTTTTTAAAAAAAAAGGGGGGGGTTTTTAAAATTTTTTTAAAAAATGGAAAATTTTTTTCCCCCCTTTTTTTTACAAACAACCCCTTTTTTTTAAAAATTTCCCCAAAAAAAATTTTTAAAAAAGGGTTTTTTTTTTTTTTTTAAAAATTTTTTCCCTTTTTAAAAAATTTTTTTTTTTTTTGGGGAAAAAAACCAAAAAAAAAGGGGGGGTTTTTTTTAAAAAAAGGGGGGGGAAAAAACCCCCGGTTTTTTCCCCGGAAAAAATTTTTAAACCCCTTTAAAAGGGGGGTTTTTTTTAAAAAAAAAAGGGGGGTTTTTTAATTTTTTTTAAAAAAATTAAAAAATTTTTTTTTCAAGGGGTTTTTTTTCCCCCCTTTTTATTTTTAAAAACCCCCCGGGGAAGGGGGGGAAAAAAAATTTTGGGGGGGGAAACCAAACAAAAAAATTCAATTATTTTTTTTAAAAAAAAAAGGGGTTTTTGTTAAAACTGGGGTTTTAAGGGGGCCCCAAAATTTTTCCGGTAAACAAATTTGGGGGGTTTTTTTTTTTTTTTTTTTCCCGGGGGGGTTTTTTCCCCCCCCGGGGGGTTTAGGGGGGAAAAAAAAGGGGAAAAAACCTTTTTTGGGGAAATTTTTTTTTTTAAAAAATTTTTTTTTTTTTTAAGGGGCCCCCCAAAAAAAACCCCCCCCAAAAAAAAAAGGGGAAAATTTCCCCCTTTTTTTTCCCCAAAACCCCCCCCCCGGTTTTTGTTTAAAAAAAATTTCCCCAAAAAACCCCCCCTTTTTTTAAAAAAACCTAATTTTTTTTTTTTTTAAAAATTTGGGGGGGGACCAAAATTAAAAAAACCCCCCCCCCCCAAAAAAATTTTTGGGGAAAAAGTTTTTTTAAAAAAACCCCCTTTTAAAACCCCCCTTTTCCCTTTTGGGTTTTTAATTTTTTTTTAAAAATTTTGGCCCCCCCGGGAAAAAAATTTTTTTTTTTTTAAATTTTTTTTTTTTTTTGGGTGGGTTTTAAAAACCCTTTCCCCCCCTTTAAAAACCCCTTTTTCCCCGTTTAAAAATTTTTTTAAAAAAATTTTCCCCCGGAACCCTTTTTGGGTTTTTAAAAATTTTTTTAAAAAAAAACCCCCCAAAAAAAAAAAAACCCGGGCCCCCCCCTTTTTTCCCCCTTAAAGAAACGGGGGCCCCAGAACCGGGGAAAAAAACCCCGGGTTTTTTTTTTTAAAAAAAATTTTTTTTTTAAAAACTTTTTTTTAAAACCCCCTTTTTTATTTTAAAATTTTTTTTTTTTTTTCCCCCAAAAAAAGGGGGGGGGGGGTTTTTTTTCCCCCCAAAAAAAAAATTTTTTTTTTTTGGGTTTTTTTTAAAAAAAAAAAAAAAACCCCCCCCAAAAAAAAAAATTTTTGGGGGGTTTTTCCCCTTTTTTTCCCTTTTTTCCCCCCCCTTTTCCCTTTTTTCCCTTTTTTGGGGGCCCCCAAAACCCCCAAAAAAATTTTCAACCAAAATTTGGGGTTTTTTTAAAGGGGGGAAAAACCCCCCAAAAAAAAAAATTTAATTTTTAAAAAAAAAACTAAAGGGGGGTTTTAAAAATTTAAAACCCCTTTTTATTTTTTTTTTTTTAAAAAAAAAATTTTTAACCCAAAAAACCCCCCTTTTTTTCCCCCCCTTTTTAAACCCCGGGGAAAAGGGGGTTTTTCCCTTTTAAAACAAAAATTTTTTTTTTTTTTTGGGGGAAAAAGGGCCAAAAAAGGGGGGAAGGGAAAACCCAATTTTTTTTTTGGAAATTTTTAAAAAGGCCCCAAAAAAAAATTTTTTTTTAAAAATTAAAAATTAAAAAAAATTTTTTTTTTTTTGGGGAAAACCCAAAGCCTTTTAAAAATTTTTAAAATTTCCCCCAAAAAACCCCCCCCTTTTTTTTTTTTTTTAAAATTTTTTTTAAAAGGGGAAAAAATTTTTTTAAAAAAAAATTCCAAAAATTTCCCCCCTTTTTTTCCCCCTTTAAAAATTTTTTTTTCCCGGTTTTTTTAAAAAATTCCAAAAAAAAAAACCCCCCAAAATTTTTTTAAAAAAAAGGGGGGGGAAAAAAAAGGGGGGGAAAAAAAATTTTAAATTTTTTTAAAAAAGGGGGTTTTAAAATTTTTTTTTTTTTGGGGGAAAAAAAAAAAAAAAGGGGGGTTTTTTTTTGGTTTTTGAAAATTTTTTAAAAATTTTTTTTTTTGGGGGTTTTTTTGGGGGGGGTTTTTAAAATTTTTCTAAAAAAAATTTTTTGGGGGCCCCAAAAAAAAAAAATTAAAAATTTTAAAAATTTCCCCCCCAAAAAATTTTTTTTTTTTTTTTAAAAAAAATTTTTTAAAAAAAAAAGGGCCCTTTTAAAATTAAAAAAAACCCCCCCCGGTTTTTTTTCCCCTTTTTTTCCCCCCCTTTTTAAAAAATTTAATTTTAAAAAATTTTTTAAAAAAGGGAAAATCCCTTTTTCCCCAAAAAAAAATTCCCGGGAAAAAAATTTTTTTAAATTTTTTTTTTTAAAAAAAATTTCCCCCCCCAAAAAAAAAAACCCTTTTTAAAAAAAATTTTAAAAAACCCAAAAAATTTTTAAAAATTTTTAAAAACCCAAAATTTTTAAAAAAATTTTTAAAAAAAATTTTTTTTTTTTTGTTTTAAAATTGGGGGAAAAAAAAATTTTTTTTTCAAGGAAACCCCTTTTTTTTTAATTTGGGGAAAAATTTTTTTTTTAAAAAATTTGGGCCCCTTTTTTAAAAATTTTTTTTTTCCCCAATCCAAAAAAATAAATTTTTAAAGGAAAAATTTTTCCCCTTTTAAATTTTTTAAAAAAAAAAAAAGGGTTTTTTTTTTCCCCGGGGGCCCCCCCCCTTTCCCCCCAAAAAAAAAAGGGTTTTTAAAAAAGGGGGAAAGGGAAAAAGGGGGAAAATTTTAAAAAAAATTTTTTAAAAAAACCTTTAAAAATTTTTTTTTTTCCTTTTAAAAAAATTTTAAAAAAAAAAAATTTAAAATTTTTTTTTTTTTTTTCTTGGGGTTTTTTTTTGTTTTTTGGGAAAAAAGGGGGTTTTTGGGTTTTCCCTTTTTAAAAAAAACCCCCTTTAAAAAAAAATTTTTTTTTTGGGGGGGTTTTTTAAAAAAAAAGGGGGGGAAAAAATTTTTTTTTTTTTTTTTCCCCCCCCCAAAAAAAAAAAAAAAATTTTTAATTTTGGGGTTTTTTTTTTTTTTAAAAAAAAAAATTTTTTGGTTTTTTTAAATTTTTTTTTCCCCAAAAAAAATTTTTTTTTGGGGGAAAAAAAAAACCATCCAAATTTTTAAAAAAAGGGGGGTTTAAAAAAAAAAAAAAAAAAAAAAAAAAATTTTAAATATTTTAAATAATTAATTTGGAAAAAAACAAAAAAAAAAATCTTTTTTTTTTTTTTTTTTTAAAAAAAAATTTTTTGGTGCAAAAATTTTTTTAAAGGAAAAAACCTTTTTTTTTTCGGGGAAAAAAGAAAAAAAAAATGGGAAAATTTTTGGGGGTTTTTTTTTTTTAAAAGGCCCCCCCCCCTTTTTTTAAAAAAAAAAAAAGTTTGTTCCCTTTTTTTTTTAAAAAAATTTTTTTTTTTTTCCCCCCCCCAAAAAGGGGGTTTTTTTTACCCGGGAAAAAAAAAAAGGGCCCGGGGGGGGGGGAAAAAAAAAAATTTTTTCCCCCCGATTTTAAAAAAAAAAGTTTTTCCCCTTTTTTTTAAAACCCTTTTTAAATTAAAATTTTTCCCCAAAAAAAAACCCTTTTTAAGGGAAAAAAAGTTTTAAAAAATTTTTGGGGGGTTTGGGGTTTTTTTTTTTTAAAAAAATTTAATTTTAAAAAAGGGGGGGGGGAAAAAAAAAAACCCCCCCTTTTTTTTTTGGCCCTTTTTTAAAAAAAAAATTAAAGGCCCCCCCCAAAAAAGGGTTTTAAAAAAAAAAAATTGGGGAAAAATTTTTTTTTGGGGTTTTTTTTTTTGGGGTTTTTTTTTTTTCCCCAAAAAATTTTTTTTTAAAAATTTTTGGGGGAAAAAAAACCCGCTTAAAAAAAAATTTTAAAACCCGGGGGGAAAAAAAAAAAATTTTTTTTCCCCCCTTTTCCCCAAAAACCCCCCCTTTTTTTGTGGGTTTTTAATTTTTTTTTTTTAATTTTTAAAAAAAAATAATTTTTTTAAAAAAAACCCTTTTGGGCCCCAAAAATTTTTTTCAAAAAAAAACCCCCCAATTTTTTTAAAAATTTTTTTTTTTAAAAAAGGGGGGGGAAAAAAAAAATTTTTTGGCCCTTTTTTGGGGGGGGAAAAAAAAAACCTTTTTTTTTTTTTTTTTTTTTTTTTTTTTTAAAAAAAAATTGGTTTTTTTTAAAAAAAAAAAATTTTTAAAAAAAAAAACCCCTTAAAAAATTTTTTGGGGGAAAAAAAGCCCCTTTTTTTTTTGAAAAACCCTTTTAAAAAAAAATTTAAAATTTTTAAAAATTTTTAAAACCCCTTTTTAAAAAGAAAAAATTTAAAAAATTTCAAAAAATTTTTTTTCCTTTTTTAATTTTAAAAAGGGGGGTTAAAATTTTTTTTTAAAAAAAAAAATTTTTTTTTTTCAAAACCCCAAAAAAAATTTTTTTTTTTTTAAATTATTTTATAATTTTTAAAAAAAAATTTTTTTTTTAAAAAAATTTCCCCAAAAACCCCCCCCCCAAAAAAAGGGTTAACCTTTTTTTTTTTAAATTTCCAAATTTTTTTAAAAATTTAAAAAAAAAGAAAAAAGGTTTTTTGGTTTTTTTTTTTAAAAAAAAATTTTTTTTTTTAAAAAAAAAAAAAAGGGGGGGGTTTTTTTTTAAAAAATTTTTTTTAAAAAAAACCCCGGGGAAAAAAAAAAAAAAAAACCCCCCACCCAACACAAAAAAAAAATTTTAAAAATTTTTCCCCAAAAATTTTTTTTTTCCCCCCCCAAAAAAAAAAAAATTTCCCCAAAAAAAAAATTAAAAAAAAAAAATATTTTTTAAAAAAAAAAGCTTGGTTTTTTTTAAAAAAAAAAAAAAAAACCCCCCCGGGGGTTTTTTAAAAAAAAACCTTTAAACCCCTTTTTTTCCCCAAAATTTTTTTTTCCTTTTTTTTGGTTTTTTTTCCAAAAATGGTCCCTTAAAAAAAAAAGGGAAATTTTTAAAAAAAAGGGGGGGGGGGGGTTTTTTCCCCTTTTAAAATTTAAAATTTTAAAATTTTTTAAAAAAAAAACCCCCTTTTTTTTTAAAAAATTTTTTTTTTAAAAAAAAAAAAAAAACCGGGTTTTGGGAAAAAAAATTAAAAAATAAAAAAAAGAAATTTTTTAAAAATTTTTTTGGGGGCCCAAAAACAAATTGGGGTTCAAAAATTCCCCCCTTTTTTTTTTGGGGGGGGGTTTTTTTGGGGGGGGGGTTTTTTTTTTTAAAAGGGAAAAAAAAGGGGGAAAAAAAAAAATAAATTTTCCCCCTAAAAGGAATTTTTTTTTTTAAAGGGCCAAAAAAATTTTTTTTTTTTTTTAAAAAATTTTTTTTTTTCCCCTTTTTTTTTTTAAAAAAAAACCCCAAAAAACAAAAAAAAAATTTTTTTTTTTTCCCCCCCTTTTTTTTCCCAATTTTTGGGGGGAAAATTTTAAAACTTTTTTTTTTTTAAAAAATAAAGAAATTTTTTTAAAAAAAATCGAAAGAAAAACCCCCCAAAACCCCCGGTTAATTTAAACCCCCTTAAGGGGGTTTTTTCCCCCCTTTTTTTTTTTTTTTTTCCCCCCCCCCAAAAAAAAAAAAAAACCCACAAAAAATTTTCCCCAAAAAAAAAAACCGTTTTAAAAAAAAATTTAAAAGGGTTTTTTTTTCCAAAACCCAAAATTTTTTTTTGTTTTTTTTTTTTTAAAATTTTTTAATTAAAAAAAAAATTTTTTAAAAAAGGGGGGGTTTCCCCCAAAAAAAAAAAATTTAAAAAAAAGGAAAAAAAAGGGGAAAAATTTGGAATTTTTTTGGAATGGTTGGAATTTTTGGGTTTTTTTTCCCCCCCCCCCCCCCCCTTTTTAAAAAAACATAAAAAACCCCCCCCCGGGTTTTTTTTTAAGTTTTATTAAAAAAATTTTTTTCCCTTTTAAAAAAAAAAATTTTTTTTTTTATTTTTTGGAAAAAATTTAAAATTTTTGGGAAAAAAAAAATTTAAAAACCCCCAAAAAAAATTTTAAAAAATTCCCCAAAAAAAAAATTTTTTTTTTTTTAAAAAATTTTTTTTTTAAAAAAAAATTTTTTTTTTTGGGGAAAAAATTTTTTTTTTTTTTTTAAAAAAGGGGTTTTTGGGGGGGAAAAAGGGTTTTTTTAAAAAAAAAAAAACCCCCCCAAAAAAAAAAAAAAAAAGAAAATTTTTTTTTTTTGGAAAAAAAAAAACCAAATTTTTTTTTTTGGGGGGGGTTTAAATTTTTTAAAAAAAAAACCCCCCCCCTTTTTTTGAAAAAATTTTTCCCCCGCCCAAGGGTTTTTTTTCAAAAAAAAAAAAAAAAAAAGGGAAAAGGGGGGGCCCCCAAAAAAAAAAAACCCCTTTTTCTTTATTTTTTCCTTTTTAAAAAAACCGGGGTTTTTTTTTCCGATTTAAAAAAAAAAAAGGGGGGGGGTTTTTTTCCCTTTTTTTAAAACCCCCCCCTTTAAAAATAAAAAAGGGAAAAAAAAAAAAAAAAAACTTTTTTTAAGGGAAAAAAAAAAAAACCCCCTTAAAAAATTTTTTTTTTAAAAAAATTTTGGGGGAGGGGTTTTTAAAAAAGGGGCCCCCCAAAAACCCCCTTTTTCCAATTTTTTTTGGGGAAAAAGGGGCCCCCCCCAAAAAAATTTTTTTGGGGGGGGGTTTTAAAATTTTTTTAAAAAAGGGGTAACCCGGGGGGGGGCCGGGGAAAGGCCCCAAAAAAATTTTTTTTAAAAAAAAAAAAGAAAAAAAAAAGGGGTTTAAAAAAAGGGGAAAAAGGGGCCCCAAAAAAAATTTTTTTTTTTTTTTTTTAAAAAAAAATACCCCCCAAAAAAATTATTTTTAAAAAAAATTTTTAATTTTTTTTAAAAAAATTTTTAATTTAAAAAAAATTTTTTAAATTTTAAAAAAATTTAAAAAAAAAAGGGGGGAAAAAAGGGAAAAAAAAATTTTTAAAAACTTTTTGAAAAACCCCCTTTAAATTTTTAAAAACCCAAAAATTTTCCCTTTTTTTAAAATTTTTTTAAATTTTTAAAAAAAAAAAAAGGGGGGGTTTTTTTCAAAAAATTTTTTTTTTTTGGTTTTTTTTTTTTTAAAAATTTTTTTTTTTTTTTTCCCCAAAGAAGGGGGAAAAAAACCCCTTTGGGGGAAAGAAAAACCCAATTTTTGGGGTTTTTTTTTAAACCCCCTTAATTCCTTTTTTTTAAAAAAAATTTTTTTTTCCCCCCAAAAATTTTTTTTTTACCCCTTAAAAATTCCCCTTTTTTTTTTTTATGGCCAAATTTTGGGGGTTTTTCCCCCCAAATTTTTTAAAATTTTAAAAAAATTTTAAGGAAAAAAAAAATTTTTAAATTTTTAAAAATTAAATTTTTTCATTTAAAAAAATTTTTTTTCTTAACCCCAAAAAAAAGGGAAAAAAAAAAAGGGGAAAAAAATTTTTTTTTTCCGGGCCCCCCCAAAAAAAAAACACCCAAAAAATTTTGGGGGGTTTTTTTAAAAAAAACCCCCCCCTTTTTTTTAAAAAAAAAGGAAAAAAGGGACCCTTTTTTTTCCAAAAAAAATTTTTTCCCAAATTTGGTTTTTAAATTTTTTTTATTTTTTAAAAAAAAAATTTTCCCAAAAAAAAAAATTTTTGGGGGGGGTTTTTTTTTTTTTAAAAAAAAAAAAAAAAATTTTTTGGTTTCCTTTTTTAAAAAAAAAAAAAATTTTTTTCCTTTTTTTTAAAAAAAAAACCCCCCTTTTTTTTTTGGGTTTTTTTTTTTTGGGTTTTTTTGGATTAAATTTTTGGGGAAAAATTTTTCCAAAAAAAAATTTACGGTTTTTTTTCCCCGGGGGAAAAAAAAAATTTAAAAAAAAAACCCACCCCCCCAAAAAAACCCCCCCCCGGGGGGGGGGGGGGGTTTTTTTTTTAACCCAAAAAAAAAAATTTTTTTCCAAAAAAATTTGGGTTTTAAAAAAAAAAATAAATTTTTAAAAGGGGATTTTTAAGAATTTTTTTTTTTTTTTTTTTTTTTTTTAAAAAAAGGGGGTAAAGAATTTAATTTTTTAAAAAAAAGGGGGAAAAAAAAAAAAAAAAAATTTTTCTTTTCCCCAAAAATTAAAAATTTGGGTTGGGGGGGGTTTTTTTTTTTTGGGGTTTTTTTTGGGTTTTTTAAAAAAAGGGGAAAATTTTTTAAAAAAACCCCTTTCCCCCAATTTTAAATTTTTTAAAAAAATTTTTTTTTTTGGGTTTTTTTTCCCCTTTTTTTTTTAATTTAAAATAAAGGGGAAAAATTTTTTTGGGGGGAAAAAAAAACCCAAAAGGGGGTTTTGGGGGGAAAAAAAATTTTTTTTAAAATTTGGGGGTTTTTTTTCAAACCTTTTAAATTTTTAAATTTAAAAAAAACCTTTTTGGGGGGGGGGGTTCTTGGGGGGGTTTTTTCCAAAATTTTTTTTTAAAAAACTTTTTCCCCCCAAAAATTTTTTAAAATTTTTTTTAAAATTTTCCAAAAGGGGGGGGTTTTAAAAAAATTGGGGTTTTTTGGGGTTAAAGGGGGAAAAAAAATTTCCTTTTTTTGGGAATTTAAAAAAAAATTTTTCCCCCCCCAAAAAAAACCCCCCCCCCCGGGGGTTTTAAAAAATTTAAAAAATTTTTGGTTTTTTCTTTTAAAACCAAAAACCTTTAAAATTAAACCCCCCCGAAAAATTTGGGGCCAAAGGGAAAACCCCGGGAAAAAAAAAAAGGGAAGGGTTTAAAAAAAAGAAAAATTTTTTTCCCCCCAAGGGGCCCCCCCCTTTTCCCCAAAAAATTTTTTTTGGGGGGAAAGGGGGGGAAAACCCCCCTTTTTTTTCCCCCCCCTTTTTTTAAAAAAAAAAAAAAAATTTTTAAATTTTTTTTTTTGGGGGTTTTTTTTTTGGGGAAAAAAAAAAAACCCCCTTTTTTTTTAAAATTAAAAGGTTTTTGGGTTTTTTTTAAAAAAAAATTTTTTTTTTTTAAATTTTTTAAAAAAAATTTTTTTTTTTTAAAAAAAAAAATAATTTTAAAAAAGGAAAAGGGGGGAAAAAAATTTTTTAAAAAAACCCCCGGGGGGGGTTTTTTTTTTTCCAACCCCTTTCCCCTTTTGGTTTTAAAAGGGGGATAACCAAAAATTTTTTCCCCCCCCCCAAATTTTCCCCTTTTTTTACGGCCCCTTTTGGGGGGGTTAAAAAAAAAAGGGGGGGGAAAAAAAGGGGGCCAAAATTTCCCCCGGGCCCCCGGAGGAAAAAAAAAAAAAGGGGGGGGGAAATTTTTCCTTAAAAAAACCCCCCCCCTTGGGGAATTTAAGGAAAAAAGGGGGGGGAAAAAAATTGGGGGAAAAAAAAGGGAAAAAAAACCCAAAAAAATTTTTTAAAAAAAAGGGAAAAAAAA
This sequence comes from Holothuria leucospilota, assembly GCA_029531755.1. NCBI lineage: Eukaryota > Metazoa > Echinodermata > Holothuroidea > Aspidochirotida > Holothuriidae > Holothuria > Holothuria leucospilota. The sequence goes on along the minus strand of CM055969.1, from coordinate 30,424,276 downwards.
AAGGGGGGTTTTTTTAAAAAAAAATTTTTAAAAAAATAAATTTTTTTTTTTTTAATTTTTTTAAAAAAAAAAAATTTATTAAAAAAATTTTAAAAATTTTTAAAAACCCCTAAAAAAAAAAAAAGGAAAAAAATGGGTTTTTTGGGGAAAAAAAATTTTTTTTTTTGGGGGGGGGAAAAAAAAAAAATTTTTTCCCCAAAAAAAAAAAAAAAAAAGTCAAAAAAAGGCCGGGGGGGGGGAAAAAAAAAACCAACCCAAAAAACCCCCCTTTTTTTTGGGGGGGGCCCAAAAAAAATTAATCGGGTTTTCCGGGGGGGGGCCCCCTTGTTTCCTTAAACCCAAAAAAATTTTTTTTTTTCCCAAAAAAAATTTTTTAAAAAAAAGGGGCCCTCCCCTTTTTTGGTTTAAAATTTTTTTTGTTTCCCAAAATTTTTTTTTTTGGGGGGGGTTTTTTGGGGTTTTTTAAAAATAAATTTTTTTTAAATTTCTTTTTTTTTTTTTGGGGGGGGGGAAAAAAAAAAAAAGGGGGTCCCCGGGGAAAAAAAAAACCCCCAATTTTAAACCCTTTTTTGGGGGGGTTTTGGTTTTAAATTTAAAAACCAAAAAAATTTTTTTTTAAAAATTTTGCCCCATTTTTTTTCCTTTTTTAAACCAAAAATTTTTTGGGTTTTTTAAAAAAATTTTTTCCCGGGGAAACCCGGGGTTTTTTTTTTTTTTTTTAAAAAAATTTTTTCCCCCCCAAAAAAAAATTTTTTTTTTACCAAAAATTTTTAAATTTTTTTTAAAAAAAATTTTTTGCGGAAAAAAATTTTTAAAAAAAAAATTTTTTAAAAAATTTTTTAAAAATTTTTTTTTTTTTAAAAAAAGGGGTTTTTTTTTTTGAAAAAAATTTTTTTTTCCAGTTTTTTTCCCGGTTTTTCCCTTCCCCGGGGGTTTTTTCCCCCGGGGGTTTTTTAAAACCCCCTTTTTTTTTTTTAAAGGGGAAAAAATTTTCCTTTTTTCCCCCTTTTTTAAATTTTCCCAAATTTTGACCGGGAAAATTTTTTCCGGGGGGGGAAAAATTTTTTCCCCCTTTTCCCATAGGAAAAGGGGCCAAAATTTTTCCCCCTTTTTTTTTCTTTTTATTTTTAAATTTTTCCCTTTTTTTCCCCCCCAAATTTTTGCCTTTTAAAACAAGGGGTTTTTGGGGGGGGCCCATCGAAACCCCCCCGGGTTTAAAAATTTTTTTGGGAAAATTTCCCCCAAAAAAACCCCCCCCCAAAAACCCCTTTTTTAAATTTTAAATTTAAAAATTTAAAAAAAATTTTTTTTTAAAAAAATTTAAAAATTTTTTATTTTTAAAAAAAAAACTTTTAAAAACCTTTTTAAAAATTAAAAAAATTTCCAAAAAAAGGGGAAAAAATTTTTTTTTTTTGGGGGGGGAAAAAAAAATTTTTCCCCCAAACCAAAAATTTTTTTTTAAAAAAAAAAAATTTTTTTTTTTAAAAAAAAAGGGGAATCCAAAAGGGGGGCCGGCCCCCCTTTTTTTTTTTTTTCCCTTTTAAAATTTGGGGAAAAAAAATTTTGGGCCCCCCGCCCCCCTTTGGGAAAAAAAAAAATAAAAAAAATTTTTGTTTAAAACCCCAAAACCCCCCCCCCCCTTTTTTTTTTTTCCCCCAAAAAGGAAAACCCCCCCAAAAAAAAAAAAACCCCCCCCCAAAAAAAGGGTTTTTTCCCCCCCCAAATTATTTTAAAAACGGTTTTTAATTTGGGGCCCCGGGGGGGAAAAAAAAATTTTTTTTTTTTCCAAACCCCCCCGGGGTTTCCAAAAATTTAAAATTTAAAGGGGGGGGCCCCCCCCCCTTTTTTCCCCTTTTTTTTAAAAACCCCCCCAAAAAAAAAAAAAAAATTTAAAAAAAAAATTTGTTTTTTATATTAAAAAAGGGGGGGGGGGGAAAAAAAGGGGGGAAAAATTTAAGAAAAAAAATTTTTGACCAAAATTTTTGGGGGTTTTAAAAATTTTTTTTTTAAAAGGGCCCCTTTTTAAAAAAGGGGAAAAATTTTAAAAAAAAGGGGAAAAACCCCCCTTTTGCCGGGGGGGAAAAAAAAAAAAAATTTTTTTTTTTCCTTTTTTAATTTTGTTTTAAAATTTTCCCCTTTTTAAAAAAAACAAACCCCAAAAGGGGTTTTCCCTTTTGGGGGAAAAAAAAAAATTTCCCCAAAAAAGGGGGGGGGGCCTTGGGCCCCCTTTTTTTTTTGGGGGTTTTTGGAGGGGGAAGGGGGTTTTTTCCCAAAAGGGGGGAAAAAGGGGTTTTTTTTAAAAATTTTTTTTTTAATTTTTTTTTGGGGTTTTTTTAAAAAATTTCCAAAATTTTTTTTTAAAAAAAATTTTTTTTTAAAATTTCCTTTTTTAAAAATTTAAAAATAAAATTTTTTTTTTTTTAAAAAAAAATTTTTTTAAATTTTTTTAAAAGGGGGGGTTTTTTTTAAAAAAATTTTTAAAAAAAAAGGGGGAAAAGGGGGAAAAAATTTTTTAAAATTTTTTTTTTTTTTTTTTTAAATTTAAAAAATTTGGGGGGGGTTTTTCCCTTTTTTAAAACCAAAACCCCCCCCCAAAAAAACCCCCCCTTTTTTTGGGTGTTTTTTTTTTTGGCCCCAAAAAATTATTTTGGGGTTTTCCTTTTTTTTGGAAATTTTTTTTTTTACCAAAAAAAAAAAAAATAATTTTTAATTTTTTTTTTTTTTTAAAAAAAAAAAATTTTTTTTTTAAAAAAATTTTTGTTTTTTTTTTTCAAAAAAAAAACCCCCCCAAAAAAAAAAGGGGGTTGGGGGGAATTTTAAAAAAATTTAAAGGAAAAGGGGGGAAAAAAAAGGGTTTTTTGGGGGGGGGAATTTTCCCCTTTTTTAAAATTTTAAAAAAACCCCCCAAAATTTTTTTTTTAAAAAAAAAAAAACCCCCCAAATTTTTTTTTTTTGGGGTTTTAAATTTTTAAAAAATTTAAAAATTTTTTCCCTGGGGGAAAAAAAAAAAATTGGTTTTTCCCTTTAAAAAAATTTTTTAAAAAAAATTTTTTGGGCCCCAAATTTTAAAAATTTGGGGGGGCCCCCCTTTTTTTTATTTTTTTTTTTTCCCCCCCCTTTTTTTTTTTTTCCCCCCAAATTTCGCTGGAAAAAAGGAAGGGGGGGAAAAGGGGCCCGGGAAAGGGGGGGGGGAAAAAAAAAAGGGGGAAAAAAGGGGGGGTCCCCGGGGGGGGGTTTGGGGGGGGCCCCCCCCCTTTTTTTTTAAAAAAATGTTTTTTTGGGGGGGGGAAAATTTTAAATTTAAAAAAAAAATCCCTTTAAGGGGGAGGGGGACCCCCAAAAAAAAACCCTTTTTTTTTCCCCCCTTTTTACCCCCCCTTTTTTTAAAAACCCCCAAAAAAAACCCCTTTTTTAAAAAGGGGGCCCCCCCCAAAAAAAAAAGGGGGTTTTTAAAATTTTCCTTTTTTTAAAAATTTTTCCCCCTTTGGGGGGTTTCCCCCCCCCCCCCCCGGCCTTTTCCCAAATTTCCCCCTTTTTTTTTAAATTTTAAAAACCCAAAAATTTTAAAACCCCCCAAAAATATTTTTTTTTTTCTTTTTTCCCCTTTTTTTAAAAAAAAAAAAAGATCCTTTTTGTAAATTAAAAAAAAAAAAAAACCCCTTTTTTAAAAAAAACCAAAAAAAAAAAACCTTAAAAAACCAAAAAAAAATTTTAAAAAAAAAGAAAAAAACCGGGGGGTTTTTTGGTTTTAAAAAAAAAATTTGGGGGGAAAAACCCCCCCCCCGGGGGGCCCTTTTTTAAAAAAAAGGGGTTTTTAAAAAACCCCTTTTTTTTTCCCCCAAAAAAAAAAAAAATTTTTTTTTAAAAAAAAAGGGGTTTAAAAACCCCCAAAAAACCCAAAAAAAAAATTTTTTTTTTTAAATTTCCAAATTTTAAAAACCCGGGGAAGGGGCCCCCCCCTTTTCCCCCCCAAAAAAATTGGGGAAAAAAATTTAAAAAAATTTTTTTTAAAAAAAAAATTTTTTGGGGGGAAAAAAAAAAAAATTTGGGGGGGTTTTTTTTTTAAAAAAATTTAAAAAAAAAAAATTTTTTTTTTTTAAAAAAAAAATTTTTTTTTGGGGGCCCCAAAAACCAACCGGGAAAAAAAAAAACCCCCCCCCAAAAAAAAATTTTAAAAACCCCCCGGGCCCGGGGAAAAAAGGGGGGGGGGGTTTTTCGGGGGGCACCTTTTAAAAATTTTTTTTTTTTTTTTAAAAAAAGGGCCGGTTTGGAAAACCCCAAAATTTTTCCCCCCCCTTTTTTTCCCCCAAAAAATTTAAAATTTTTTTTTTTTGGGGGGGGGTTAATTTTTGTTTTTTAAACCCTTTGGGGAAAACCCCCAAAGGTTTGGGTTTTTTTTTTTTAACAATTAATTTTAAATTTTTTTTTTCCCCGTTTAAAAAAAAACCCCCCAAAAAATTCCTTTTTTCCCAAAAGGGGTTTTTTTTTCCCTAAAAATTTTTTTTTGGGGGGGGGGGTTTTTTTGTGGGGGGGTTTTTTTTTCCTTTTTTTTTTTAAAAAAAGGGAATTTTTGGGGGGGGGAAAAAAAGGGGGGCCCCCCCTTTAAATTCCAAGGGGAAAAAAGGGGGGAATTTTTTAAAAATTTGGGAAAAAAAAATTTTTTTTTTGGGGGTTTGGGGGAAAAATTTTTTTTTTTTTGGTTTTTCCCCCCCCCGGGCCCCCCCCCTTTTAAAAAAACCCAAAAAAAAAAACCCCCCCCTTTTTTTTGGGGGGGTTTTGGGGGCCCCCTTTTTTTTTTTTTTTTTGGGGTTTTTTTTTTTTGGAAAAGGGCCCCCAAAAAAAATTTAAGGGGGGCCCCCCCCCCCCCCTTTTTTCCCCCCCTTTTTCCCCCCCCTAAAAAACTTTTGTCCGTATTTGCTATACTGCTTTAAGCAAAACAAGATGTTCGCGGCAACTTAGCGCTGCTGGCAGCGGTACGTATGTACGTGGGGCCTGGAACACTTTTCATTTTTGTTTTTTACAATACAGTGACGCTGTTAGCGAAGCCCACAACATTTTGTTGCTCTCTACTTTCCCCCCGGGGAAAGTAGCGAAGGTGTTATCTTTTTTTTTTGGGGGGGGGGGGGTGGAGATTATGTTTTTTTCCCGACGGATCTGGGTATGTGTAGGGGCGCAGTCCCGAAAGCTCTGGGTTTAAGTATATTTCTGGGTGAAAAATTAAGTCTCAAGATGGATATATTTTGCTTCATAATACATCGTCAAATACAAAACAGATCCCACAAATTTTAATGTATTAGGCTATTCCTCCGTCGGGCCGCTATAGTTTTAAGGGGTTGGGACCAAGATGTCCGCCAGTGCTTTAGCTGGGAAGTTTTCTCAATGCGACTTTTACTGATCTGTAAACCTGGGGGGAGGGGTCTAAGGGGAGGTGGTGTCCCCCCCCCCTTTTTGGAAATTTTTTGGGAATTTGAAAGGTGCCTAGATCGCAAATGGTGCAAATTTGGTTGGATTTCTGCCCTAATGGGGGAAACCTACAAATTTACACCCGGGTAGGATTTGCGGGGGTCAGATTTTTTTTGTGCGCCCATTTGTCCCGTTTTTTTGGACATTGCCACAAATAGGGGCTGGCTAAAACACTGGGCCGTTTAAGGGCCCCTGGTGGGGTCGTGGGGTTTCGCCCCCGGAAGCTCTGAGGCTAGTTTATTTCTCGGTAAAAATTGAGTCTCATGCAGGATTGGTATATTTTGGTTCATAATGGATTATCAAATGCAAAGATTGGTTTAAATTCAAATGTGTTAGGCTATTCCTTTTCCGTCATGCCACTATACTTCAGGAGCGAACCTGTCTTTAGAATTGGAACACTATGTGTTCACCCTTTAAACACTAGATGCTACGATAAGTGGATAGGCGTCCAGCGTTCAAAAAGTGAGAGAAAATTTAAAATTTTTAACACAAGCGTTCAAATATGCTTTGAAAGCCAGATCTGAAGATGGGTTCTGTATGTTTCATTCGGTGTTCAAAAGTTAAAAGCCTAAGATTGCAGTAAAGAGAAGACATGCGCGGCACGCATTATCTTTCCCAGGATGTTTTTGGGTAAACCGGATCCTCAAAGTTGGCAAATGTGTTTAAGTCAAGGTGGGTTAAAAAACCCCCTAAGGATACCCTTTTCATGGGTAATTGGCGCTGCTCCCCATGGTGCTGATAAAAGTTAGGAATAATGTACGAAAGTGTTTTTCAAGAATGTCATATGACTCAAAATAGTGCACCTATACGAAGCATTAAGTCCCTTTCTTTTACGAGTTGCCGTCGGACTCAGCATTCTCCAATTACACCGACCGTGGCCGTGGATATGGCCGTCACATGCATAATCAATTTACCGACGGGGTTTTTAACTTAAATGGGCAATCAGATGAAGAGCCGAATTCAAAAGAGCCGAAAATTTAAACAGCCGATCAACTGGCCCTTCTCTCTTTCTCTTTTTGTCTTTTCATTCTCCCTCTTTCCCCTTTTATCCCCCCTTTCCCCTTTTTTTTCCCCTTTTTCTCTTCCCCCCTTTTCTGCCTCCTCTTTTCCTTTTTCCCTTCCCTTTTCCCCTTTTTGCCCACAGACCCAAATGGGGGGGGGGGGGTGGGGGGGGGGGGGGGTGGGGGGGGGGGGGGGTGGGGGGGGGGGGGGGTGGGGGGGGGGGGGGGTGGGGGGGGGGGGGGGTGGGGGGGGGGGGGGGTGGGGGGGGGGGGGGGTGGGGGGGGGGGGGGGTGGGGGGGGGGGGGGGTGGGGGGGGGGGGGGGTGGGGGGGGGGGGGGGTGGGGGGGGGGGGGGGTGGGGGGGGGGGGGGGTGGGGGGGGGGGGGGGTGGGGGGGGGGGGGGGTGGGGGGGGGGGGGGGTGGGGGGGGGGGGGGGTGGGGGGGGGGGGGGGTGGGGGGGGGGGGGGGTGGGGGGGGGGGGGGGTGGGGGGGGGGGGGGGTGGGGGGGGGGGGGGGTGGGGGGGGGGGGGGGTGGGGGGGGGGGGGGGTGGGGGGGGGGGGGGGTGGGGGGGGGGGGGGGTGGGGGGGGGGGGGGGTGGGGGGGGGGGGGGGTGGGGGGGGGGGGGGGTGGGGGGGGGGGGGGGTGGGGGAAAGAATCGACAGAGCGAGCTTTGAGTAAGAAGTCCTAACACGTCTACTAAGTCTACGAATTCCTTTGGTAATTTCCCATCACCCTCATCGTACGCCCCATCATTCCGTGCCATTTTACGCAGGAATATCGAGACTTCTTCCGAAAGACCCTTCAACCCGTGACCTTTTCCCCTGAACCCCCCATTACGGCCTTCAGAGTTGAAAAGAACATTCCAAGCACTTAGTTCGGGCTTCCCACCCACAACAAGGCACCAACTGACAACGCCCCGTGTACATGTTCCCTGTGGTCGTAGTAGGTGCAACAATGCCCATTGGTTTGGCAAGAACACACTTAGCAATCATTTTGGGTTCAACGGCAACAGATTTAGGTGTGAACCAACACTTCACTCTGCACATTCCACAAACTTGGTTTTAGCATTTTAGGTGTTGTGGACGTTGATTGCCTGTATGTGGGAGAAACCAAACCGCCCGCTGGGCTGACACGAACTCGACTGTAACACCTCAGTCCATCAACAAAACCTTCAGGTTATCCGGTCCGCCACTCATTTCACCCCCCATCACCGTGTGCTCAATTAAAGACTTGGCCCGTTACTGCAGTGCCTTAATGTGCAGAGGTCTGACCGTGAATCGTCAGACCGCACGAGAACCGGCTTTATCATGAAACTCGGGACCCTCTCCACTACGTCTTAACATTAGAATGGACGTTTTTAACCTGTTTCCCCATTTTTCAATTTACTTTTTACCAGTTGTTTTTCAGCCTTCTTTCGCTTTTTTACACCGTGTTCGTTTCTGTGCGACCGGTTGTTCGGGCCTTTCTTCAATGTTTCTTCTCTATTTCTACTTCTTTGTTATTCAGTTGGCATTTCTTTGGCCACCTGATGAAGAGTCTATACCTCGAAACGTCGTGGATTTCCGCAACTTTAATCACTTTTTTACAACCTTTATCGATCGCTATATATCGTATATATATATATATATATATCTATATATATATATATATATATATAATATATATATTATATATATATATATATCTCACTTTTTAACATGGGTACAACACTGTAAAATGAAACATTCTGGCAAGTTTGGCTCTGCAGATTTGTGATTAATATACTTTGGGGGCATCTTAAGGGAAAGTTTTGTATCCCAAACATGGAAGAAATTTATTCTTAAACCACACATTACGTGCTGAAGTTATACCTCTGTCATTATATGGAAGCACTAGTTCGGAAGAAACAACCTCAAAAGATTGCATGACATCTCACTTTTCAGGGCAATCTTTTAACCAAGGGCATGATTTGATATCTGAAATTGGGGGGGGGGGAGGGGGTGGGCAAAACCAAGCCGGCTGCCAAACGGTGCCGAAGGCGCCGGGGGAGCGCGAAGATCTCCCCATAACGGCGTGGGTCCAGAAGCCTGGATCAGGGCCCCTGGCGAAGCCCCCGGAAGCTCTGAGGTATTTACGAAATTGTAGGCATTAAAATGATGCATTTTAGCTTCACCTTTAAATCAACATACCACAAAAATCACAATTTGACTCTTTCGATTAGGCTATATTATGACCATATGACCAACAGTCAGATGGGATCGATATAATGCTGAGGGCTTGAGGAAGTAGGGGAGAATGGATTATTCTGAGGGTTTCCCCGGGGCTTTAAAACAACAATTTTAAAGATGTAAGATGTAGTATTCAGAATGGATGAGCGCGAAGCGGGCTAAAAAAACGAATTTTTCATACTTTTTAGTGATATGGGTAATAGAAATGCTAAGAAAGAAAGGTATCCTCAAGGAGAGGGCTCTTGCCTCCCCCTTCGCTAAGCGCCTGTCCCTTATTAAGGCACCGAAAATGACACTTTCCGTGTCTGAAAACTTGAATCTAAACAATCTTTAAAGAGTTGGTAAATTTACACAGATCGATGGTGATAAAACTTTTGCTTTGAAAATTTCTGAGGGAAGGGGAAGTTCCCCTAGGCTTACATACAGGCCATGTAGGCGACACATTGGTTTTTTTTTGGTTTTTCATATGATAATAGAAGAGTTTGTACAAAGAAGCTTGACAAGCCAGGTATATTACCTACAAGGAAGTACCCTCTGCGGACTCCGAAACAATACTCAGTGAAACGGTTGCGGGCGAAGCGGGCAGAAAACAGCGTTGAGACAGCGTTTGAGACATTTATTTGTAACCTATTGTTTTTCTTTAGTTTTAAATGCAGTATTTGTATTGCATTAAAAAATTCCTACTTTCTCCAGGTGCCTGTTCTTTCCATGGAGCAGGATATGGAAACCTATATCCTGCTCCATGGAGGCTTTGTTTCATGTTACACTTGTCGATGATCTAGGACAAGTGCCCTTCAACTATTTTACTAGTGTGAAAAGTAAGCAAGTGTCGATATTGAAGGTTATAGACTATATGTGTAACTTAAAGAAGTCAATGAAATCTTTTGTGGGTAGTTTTACATGGACAATGTCAAGGGCATCGGCAGCTAAAGTGCCAGGGAAGTAATTTTATTTGAGGCTGCATCTTGGGAAGTTGTGGCCGGCGGTGCCTTTAACCGCGATCGTCGAAGGCGCAAAGCCGGAGGCTGGGGACTGTGGGTCCTCCCCAAGAATTTTTTTTAAATTTGACGACTTTTGCGGCCATTTTGGACCATTTCTTCATTTTGAAAAGAAACATCCTGTCTTTCACGCAGGTTTTATGTTATTATTATGAAATGTGTCTGTATATTTGACAATAGATTTCATATGATGACCGTAAATTTAAGATAGCAACCGTCAGTCAATTTGCTGAGGATGGTGGTAGTTGGTGAGGAAAGTAAACCGCGAGAGGTATAGCGAGGGTTTTGGAAATCGTAATTTAGCTGTCTTATAGGAAGTAATAAGGAGGCCATTATACCAAAGATTTCCCAGGCTACTCACAGCAGTACAGCAGTACTAACGAGACATTGATCTACATATGGGTCATGCGAAGCACAGTTTTCTTTTTTTCTTCGAGAATTGCCGTTCCGTATACATGGTTAGGGTTTGGGACTGTTTGCAAGGACTATAGTGCATTTTATGACGTTAATTAGTACTTTCAGTGACCCTTATTTTAGAGCTTCAAGTCACAATAGTGTGGGTCATAGAACGAAAGAAATTTTACGGTGCAAGAAAAAAATTCAATTGTATTAGTCAGTTTTCTCTGAAGGTGCGTGCGAAGCGCGTCGGGGAAAATTTTTCCTAGTAATTTTATGAATTTATATAAAAATTAATATTTTCATTCATTTAAACATTGCAAAATTTAATCATAATAGGGTATTGCAAATTATCTTATAATTTCTCTGGTCTCGCTTACTTTCGCTCGTTTTTTTTATTATTTTTTATTTTTTAAGCTCTTGGCACAAATCATTGTTGTGGGGGCAAGTGCCCCCGCTTCTCGTCCCGTATGTATATTGTCGCGCCTTTTTAGCTTCATATTTTAACTATAACTTACCATGAGTTCCCCTTACCCGTATACTCATCACTAATTAGGCCTACTAACGTTCACATTCATCGATCAATAAATGAAAATCATTTCTAAGCCAATCAGCTGTTCTTTGCCCCAAGTATCACTCAGTCTGAACGGTGACTTTAACCAGAAGTTCTCCCAGTACGAGAATTGTATATCAAGAACACGTTTGAGAGCACGGTTCTTGTTTTTTCTTCCCTTTTGCTTCTTCTTTGCTTCTCTTTTTCTTTCTACTTTCCTATTTTGGGACTGTGGGTGGGTGGATGGTTGTGTGGTGGGCCGTTATAGCCTACTGAATCTGCGATTCCTTACAGGATAGCACTATACAATAAGCGTATTGTGTTCTATCCGCATTCAAGATACTCTTGATACATTTATCTCTCGATGATACACTAGTTATGTGAAGTAAACTTTCAATGAGATAATCAAGGTATTCAAGTTTTCTTTTGGCCATCGAAGATCCAACAAGAAGAGTTCAAACGAAAACAATTGTGTTTAGGTTTAAGCGAGTTTTACAACTTTCATGTTTTTTTTACTGGCTTCTAACGAATTATCACGCATAACTTGAATATTTGGGTGTAGTCTACGACTGGCCTTTTACATTTATGATTCGCTTATGTGATGATGCCGTGGGGTCATGACGTTGATGAGAAGTGCAAAGTTACATTACTCATGCTGTTATGGTGGCACGCATTACCAGACCCGCAGCAAAAGGGGCAAAGGGCTTTGCCTCCTTTTAAATTTGTGTCCCCTACAAATGTTTGAGTTACTATTGTGTTAATAAATCTTTACGCATCACGCTCCCACATAAACGTTTTGCCCTAGAAGCTAGCTGCCCCCCCCCCCACCCGCCTCCTACCTTACTCTTGGCTGATAAAGGCCTGGTTATCACCCTAATTTCCGTCCACCCCTAGATAGGCTTTTGTGCCCTAGAAAATAAACAATTGCATCGCTTCAACAATTCTCGCATATGTCACCCCTAAAGCATATTTGCCCCCACCCTCACCAAGTTATTTAACTCCCGGCAATACCTCCTCTGGCTACTGGCCTGATAGATACGCATCTCAAGAACAAAAAAAAAGTGTATTTTCATGGGAACATGTAAGGAAAACACGTACAGTAAACAATGAGTCCTAAAAGAAGAAATGGGGCCAGAATTTGGTTCTTGACTTGAATATTGACATCGATACTAAGCATTTCACAGGCCTAAGTCTGTGTTATAGATTTTTTTATTAACATTCACTGGGACCCTACCAGCTGCTTAGTTATACTTAGATAATTGCTTAGTAACGTGACTTTTCATGTGTTTAGCAATAGATAGTTACTCTCGGATTATTTCTAGTAACGCGTAATCGTACTGACATTTAAAGAGATCCGTACAAATAATCAATATACAGGAGCAAACACATTTACACATAGGAACTGTTTGATTACAGCTTCCTGCACAGACGTAGAATTAACCAACTGTTGTGACAGCTGCTACCTTCTAGTCATCGCGCGAGTATGTGTCTCCGTATGGAGCAAAATGTGACATAGCGCCATCACAAACCTTTTGTATTGTAAAAATTCATGTGACGATTGTCAAATACAAAACTGAACATCGTTACCATTTAAACTTGATAATCTGTTTAAACCCAAAGTTCATATCGACAATGATTAATATGAAGTGTGGCATGTCCTCACCCTCAAGTCACGCAAAAAACATTTCTCTAATTGGCACAAAATTCAGTATAGCGCCATCATCTTAGCAAAATTGTTCTAAGAATAATTTAAATTTAACGAATTGCTTTTTTTCCTCATATTTGTCGTCAAATATTCTTACTGTAAAGAAATCACTGAGAGCGTGTCGATTGAGTGTTTTCTTTTAATAAAATATCAACTTGTAATCATTTTAAAAATGTGGGATTTTGTTTTAATTCTATCAATGGATTATTGCTGTAATATTTATTTGAAGATGTATTTGAACAGTGACATAATATTATATGTAGGGCTAGAGCAGTTTTATTACAAATGCTGCTAAATTACCATGCCAATGATGTAGCGTGCAATGATTGTTTTGGTTTATGTGCCTCTGTGCTGAGTGAACCTTAAAACAATAGGCCACATTGTAATTTAATAAAGTTTGCAATATTTGTATAATTTGATTAGGAAAACAACCTATGTGTTAGGAAAAGTGCATTTAAATAAAAAAAATGATTTGCTTTCACTACATCAAATTGAGGAAACAGGTAAAGAATCTGAAAGAGAGAAGTCTTTATAGTATTTCAAATCAAGGGATTGTACTTCACCTGAAAAACATAACTTTAATTTACGCAATTATTTATTTTCGTTTAGAATTGTACCAAATTGACGAAAAGGTAATAGAAAAACCATTACAAAACGAGGAGTTAGTATCTAAGATTTTGCGGTTTCTGCAACCAAAGTTTTCATGAATAAAAACGGTGGGAAAAAAGATGGTAAGGTGAAAGAATCTCATTGAGACCTGAACATGCCAGTTGCACTGTACCTTTAGTGTTTATTTTCAGCAGGCTCTCTCTGTGCCGATATCTAGGCTATTGTATCTCTGCTGCAAACAGTTGAGACAGTTGTAAAACAGAAAACTGAAAGCACTTACCATTTTATCATGATATGCTTTTTGAACTCAAGGTTCAATTGCCAATGATTAACAACTGTTGTGACAAGTGTTACCTTCTAGTCACGCAATTATATTTCTCTATATGGCGGAAAATGTGACATAGCGCCATCACCCACATTTTGTATTTTAAAAATTTCTGAAATATTTATCAGTCATGGTTTTGCATGGTGTGAAACTACTCAATGCATGGATTCAAGTCCAAATTAGAAAAAAAAATTATAATGTTTGTAAAATGATAGATATTTTATAACTTTATTTTTGCAATGTTGCTGCTGGTACTGCAATAACTTTTATCGTATGATGCATTTGAAAATCATTATGTAATAATAACATGTATGGCTATGCTATATTTAAAGAAAAGTTATATTTGTAGCGAGTCTCAGCAGAAACATAAATATAAAATGTGATCTCAATGTCATTAAATTGAAGATGCGAATTTCATTTCATGCACTTTCATTGGAGAACCTGGGGCTCTTTTGGAGGAAAGTATATTCAAATTTGCATTTTTTGCTTACTCTTTTGTCCAATATTCGAAGGAACTAATTCAAAAACCTGAACAAGTGTTATCTTAAGTCGTTTCCATAAAGATTTGTCTTCCATCTAAAGTGAATTACCTTTAAATACCCATATTCTACTTGATTTTCGACATTTTGACGAAAAGGAAAGAACAAAAAGCAATTGTACACGTGGTTTGTTTTGGTGATATTACTATTCCTTCGACCGAAATTCTTATCATCATGAGAAACGGTGGCTGGAAAGTCTTTGAGATTAAAGACTTAAATTGTTCCTTACATAACACTTATTTTTATCCGGACCACGCAGTGTGCATACCCAAGTTTCTCTGCTGCAAACAGTTTCGACAGTTGTTAAACAGAAAACAAAGTCGTTATGATTTTATGTTGTTAGGCTATTTTGTTCATAGGCTCAAGGCTCACATAGTAAGTATCTGAAACTCTCGTGACCTGTGTTTACCTCCTGGTCACCCAAATATTCCTTTTCAAATGACCCAAAATGTAACACAGCGCCATCATTCAAGCCAAATTGTTTTCAAATGCCAAAACAGATAACAAAGTATCTCCTCGTCTTCATACATTTTGCCAATAATTCTCAAGATGTAAAAATATCCACAGAATTAGGATTGAGTGGTTATTAAGAAGTCTTGTATTTTAAGTTTTTTAAAGGTAACGTTGCACTTTTCTGATTTATTTGAACATTGACATTATATTTTTTATGTACGCCTAGTTTCCATTGGAAATGATAGTAAACTTTCTGGTTGTGGAACTTGATGTAGCCTAATTATTTTTTTATTGTTTTCGGGTCTTTCATCTGAAGGAGAAGTGTGATATATGAACCACAATGATAAAATGTAGTTAATGGACTTCGTCTTGGAAAAAGTGTAATCTTGCAAGAAGGATGATATAACGTTTCAAGTATTGTCTTCTTTTGGCGAATTATCAGAAGAAAGTGGTTTCAAACCTGAAATAGTGTTATCTAAAATATTAACTCAAGTTATTGTCTTTCAACTGTAGATCATAAGTTTAAAAGAATGAAACCTGTTTTATTTTTAACAATTTGACGAAAAATTGAGAGGATAGCAACGATAAAAATGGTTTTTATTTACTGTTTCAGGTAAACTTTAAATAAATCACAAGTCTCATTGGCGGAAGACGGTGGCAGAGGAGAAATATAACTCAAAGAATTTAATAGAGATCTGAAGATGCCAGATGTAGTGTACATAAGACTTGTTTTCAGTCAGACTTCTCAGAGTACGAATCCAAGCTATTGTATCACTACTATAAACAATTGAGACGACTGTCAAATACAAAACTGAATATCGTTATCATGTAAACTTGATAATCTGTTTAAACCCAAAGTTCATATCGACAATGATTAATATGAAGTGTGACATGTCCTCACTTTCAAGTCACGCAAAAAACATTTCTCCAATTGGCACAAAATTCAGTATAGCGCCATCATCTTAGCAAAATTGTTCTAAGAATGATTTAAATTTAATGAATTGCTTGTTTTCCCCATATTTGTCGTCAAATACTCTTACCGTAAAAATCAGGCAGAGCATGTCGATTGAGTGTTTTCTTTTAATAAAATATCAATTTGTAGTTATTTTTAAAGTGTGAGATTTTGTTTTAATTCTGTAAATGCATTATTGCTGTAATATTTATTTGAAGATGTATATTAACAGTTACAGTATAATTATATGTAGGGCTAGAGCATTTTTATTACAAATGCTGCTAAATTCCCATGCCAATGATGTAGCGTTCAATGACTGTTTTGGTTTAAGTGTCTCTGTGCTGAGTGAACCTTATAACCATAGGCCACATTGTAATTTAATTAAGGGTGCAATATTTGTATAATTTGATTAGGAAAACAACCTATGTGTTAAGAAAAGCGCATTCAAATAAAAAAAAAATGATTTGCTTTCTCTACATCAGATTAAGGAAACAGGTGAACAACCTGAAAGAAAGAAGTACTTTTAGTATTTCAAATCAAAGGATTGTATTTCACCTGAAAAACATAATTTTAATTTCCGCAATTATTTATTGTCGTTAAGATTTGTACCAAGTTATCAAAAAGGTATTTAAGATTTTGCGATTTCTTCAACCAAAGTTCTCATCAATGAAAACGGTGGCAGAAAAGAAGGTCAGGTTAAAGAATTTTATTAGAGACTCGAAAATGCCATTCCCACTCTACCCTGCGTTTATTTTCAGCAGGCTCTCTCTGTGTCCGTATCCTAGCTATTGCATCTCTGCTGCAAACAGTTGAGACGGACAGTTGTCAAACAGAAAACCGAAAGAACTTATCATTTTATCTTGATATGCTGTTTAAACTCAAGGTTCAATTGCCAATGATTAACAACTGTTGTGACAAGTGTTACCTTCTAGTCACGCAATTATGTTTCTGCATATGGAGGAAAATGTAACATAGCGCCATCACACCCATTTTGTATTTTAAAAATTCCTGAAATATTTATCAATCATGGTTTTGGTGTTAAACTGCTGTATGCATGGATTTAAGTCGAAATTAGAAAAATAACAGTTTATAATGTTTGTAACATGAAAGGTATGTTATTATTTTGTTCATGCAATGTTGCTGCAGTAAATTTTATGCCAAGGTGCATTTGAAAATCAATATGTTATAATAACATGTATGGCTAAACTATATTTAAAAATATGTATTTGTAGCGAGTCTCAGCAGGAACATTAATGAAAAATAAGATTTCGAATAACAATTCATGCACTTTGTTTAGGGAACCTGAAACTGTTTTGAAGAACACAGTATTGAACCTTACATTTATTGTTTACTCTTATTTTCAAAATTCAAAAGAAGTAGTTCAATAACCTGAACAAGTGTTGTCTTAAGTTATTTCCATAAAGAATTGTCTTCCAAACAAAGTACATTAACTTTAAATTCCCATATTCTACTTGATTTTCGACATTTTGACGAAAAGGTAAGAACAAAAAGCAATTGTACACGTGGTTTGTTTTGGTGATATTACTATTCCTTCGACCGAAATTCTTATCATCATGAGAAACGGTGGCTGGAAAGTCTTTGAGATTAAAGACTTAAATTGTTCCTTACATAACACTTATTTTTATCCGGACCACGCAGTGTGCATACCCAAGTTTCTCTGCTGCAAACAGTTTCGACAGTTGTTAAACAGAAAACAAAGTCGTTATGATTTTATGTTGTTAGGCTATTTTGTTCATAGGCTCAAGGCTCACATAGTAAGTATCTGAAACTCTCGTGACCTATGTTTACCTCCTGGTCACCCAAATATTCCTTTTCAAATGACCCAAAATGTAACACAGCGCCATCATCCAAGCCAAATTGTTTTCAAATGTCTAAAAAGATAACAAAATATCTTCTTGTCCTCATACATTTTGCAAATAATTCTCCCTAAGTAAAAATACCAAAGACGTTTGACTTGAGTGGTTGTCTGATGATGTAGCGTGCAATTATTGTTTTGGTTTAAGTGCCTCTCTGCTGAATAAACCTTAAAACCATAGGCCACATTGTAATTTAGTTAAAGGTGCAGACATTTCTATAATTTGTTTAAGAAAGCAAACTATGTGTTGAAGAAAGTACATTCAAATAAAAAAAAATATTTGCTTTCTCTACAGAAAATATCAGATTGAGGAAAAAGGTGAAGAATCTGGAAAAGAGAAGTACTTTTAGTATTTCAAATCAAAGGATTGTACTTCACCTGAAAAACATAACTTTAATTATTTTCTTTGAGATTTGTACCAAGTTGACGAAAAGCTAATAGAAAAACCATAACAAAACGAGGAGTTAGTATTTAAGATTTTGCCATTTCTTCAACCAAAGTTCTCATCAATGAAAACATTGGTTGAAAAGAAGTTGAAGTTAAAGAATTTATTAGAAACCTGAAAATGTCATTCACACTGTACCTAGCGTTTATTTTCAGCAGGCTCTTTCTGTGTCTGTATCCAAGCTATTGTATCTCTGCTGCAAACAGTTGAGACAGTTGTCAAACAGAAAACTGAAAGTACTTATCATTTTATCTTGATATGCTGTTTGAACTCAAGGTTCAATTGGCAATGATAACCACTGTTGTGACAGGTGTTACCTTCTAGCCGGGCAACTATATTTCTCTATATGGCGCAAAATGTGACATAGCGCCATCACCCACATTCTGTAGTTTAAAAATTCCTGAAATATTTCATTAGGAACTCTCCTCCTTAAAAATCTGAACTTTCTGACCAGACTTCACAAAGGGGAGGTCGGGTGTAATAAAATCCTACTTATCTGCTCATTTCTTTGTTGCCAGAAGCCACAATCACTTCTAGGATTACACTTAATCCCTAGCCAGTGAGGAACTTTTGTCCAGTTGGTTACACAACAAATAAACTGTTGACATTTCCTCCATATTGCACAGTTAAATCTTTTATGTGTGGTAAATTCACAGGAAGTCCAAGGCCAATTGAAATTGGATTAGGTAAAAGATAAACAGTTAAAATGGTTAAAAAATAGGCTCTGAATCTTTAAGGAGAGGAGTTCCTAATGTTATCAATATCAATCATGTTTTTGGTGTGAAATTGCTCAAAGCATGGATTTAAGTCCAAATTGCAAAAGTAACAATTTATAATTTTTGTAAATGTGTCGTTATTTCGTTTATTTAATGTTGCTGCAGTAAATCTCATCCCAAGGTGCATTTGAAAATCAATTTGTTATAAAAACATCTATGGCTAGGTTATATTAAAAGAAAATCTATTTTTCTACCCAGTCTCAGCAGAAACATAATTGAAAAATAAGATCTCAATGTTATTAAATTGAAGGTGCAAATTTCAAACCTATGCACATTTTTTAGGTAACCTGGTGGTGTTTTGAACCAAACAGTACTCAAATTCACATTTATTGTTTACTCTCATGTTCAATATTCGAAGGAAGTAGTTCAATAACCTGAATACTTAGTGTTGTCTTAAGTTATTTCCATAAGGAAATGTCTTCCAAATAAAGAACATCACCTTTAAACACATATATTCTTGATTTTCGACATTTTGACCAGAAAGTGAGATCACGAAGCAACTGTACGCGTGGTTTGTTTTTATGATATTACCATTTCTTCGACCAAAATTCCCATCATCATGAGAAACGGTGGCTGGACAGTCTTCGAGATTAAAGACTTTAATTGTTCTGTACATAACACTTTTCATCCATCCCATGCAGTGTGCATACCCAAACTTTTGTATCTCTGCTGAAAACAGTTTCGACAGTTGTCAAACAAAAACCAAAGTCGTCATAATTTTATCTTGATAGGCTAGTTTGTTCATAGGCTCACGGTTCACATTATAAAGATCTGAAACTCTGGCGATCCGTGTTTATCTTCTGGTCAGCAAAATATTCCTTTCCAAATGACCCAAAATGTAACATAGCGCCGTCATCGAACCCAAATTGTTTTCAAATGTCTAAACAGATAACAAAGTATCTCCTCGTCCTCATACATTTTGCCAATAATTCTCCCTAAGTAAAAATACCAAGGGCGTTTGACTTTAGTGGTTATTAAGAATTCTTGTATTTGAAGTTTTTAAAGATAACGTTGCACTTCTGAGATGTATTTGAACATTGACATTATATTTTTAAGTACATCTAGCTTCTGCTGGAAATAATAGTAAACTTCCTGCTTGTGGAGCTTGATGTAGCCCAATTATTGTTGTTGTTTCCGGGTCTTTTAACTGAAGGAATAGTGTGATATGTGATCCACAATGTTATAATATAATATATGAAAAATTTATAGTTCTTGCACTTTGTCTAAGAAAAAGAGTAACCTTGTAAGAAAGATGATTTGAAGTTTCAAACATTGTCTAATTTTGGCAAATTATCAGAAGGAAGTGGTTTCGAAACTGAATTAGTGTTCTCTAAAATTTTAAACTCAAGCTATTGTCTTTTAACTGTAGATCATAAATTTAAAAGAATGAAACCTGTTTAATTTCTAACAATTTGACGAAAAAGTGAGAGGATAGCAACGATAAAAATGGTTTTTAATTCACTGTTTTTGCTAAACTTTAAATAAATCACAAGTCTCATTTATTTACTGTTTCTGCTAAACTTTAAATCAATCACAAGTCTCATTGATGGAAGACGGTGGTAGAGGAGAAATATAAGTCAAAGAATTTAATAGAGATCTGAAGATGCCAGATGTACTGTACGTAACACTTGTTTTCAGTCAGATTCTCAATGTACGAGTCCAAACTATTGTATCACTGCTGCAAACAGTTGAGACGATTGTCAAATACAGAACTGAACATCGTTATCGTTTTTATCTTGATAATCTGCCCAAAGTTCACATCGACAATGTTGAATATGAAGTTTGACATGTCCTCACCTCCAAGTCACGCAAAAAACATTTCTCGAATTGGCACAAAATTCAGTATAGCGCCATCATCTTAACAAAATTTTTCTAAGAATTATTCAAATTTAATGAATTGCTTGTTTTCCTACTATTTTTTTTTTCGAATTTTCTTACCGTGTAAAATCAGGCAGAGCATGTCGACTTAGTGTTTTATTTTAACAAAATATCAATTTATAGTTATTTTCAAAGTGTGGAATTTTGTTTTAATTCTTTGAATGTAATATTGCTGTAATATTTATTTGAAGATGTATTTGAACAGTGACATAATAAGGGCTAGAGCATTTTTATTACAAAGTCTGCTAAATTCCCTTTCCAATAACATGATGTAGCGTTCAATGATTGTTTTTGTTTAATAAGTGGCCTTCTGCTGAGGGAACCTTAAAACAATAGGCCACACTGTTATTTAATTAAGGGTGCAAATATTCCTATAATTTGTTTAGGAAAAGAAACTATTTGTAAAGAAAAGTACATTCAAATAAAAAGAAATGATTTGCTTCCCCTTCAGAAAATATCAGATTGAGGAAGAAGGTGAAGAATCTGAAAAAGAGAAGTACTTTTAGTATTTCAAATCAAAGGATTGTACTTCAGCTGAAAAGCACAACTTTAATTTACACAATTATTTACTTTCTTTTGGATTTGTACCAAGTTGACGAAAAGCTAATAGAAAAACCATAACAAAACGAGGAGTTAGTATTTAAGATTTTGCCATTTCTTCAACCAAAGTTCTCATCAATGAAAACATTGGTTGAAATGAAGTTGAAGTTAAAGAATTTATTAGAGACCTGAAAATGTCATTCACACTGTACCTAGCGTTTATTTTCAGCAGGCTCTTTCTGTTTCTGTATCCAAGCTATTGTATCTCTGCTGCAAACAGTTGAGACGGACAGTTGTCAAACAGAAAACCGAAAGAACTTATCATTTTATCTTGATATGCTGTTTAAACTCAAGGTTCAATTGCCAATGATTAACAACTGTTGTGACAAGTGTTACCTTCTAGTCACGCAATTATATTTCTCCATATGGCGCAAAATGTACATAGCGCCATCACCCACATTTTGTATTTTAGAAATTTCTGAAATATTTATCAATGATGTTTTTGGTGTGAAACTGCTGTATGCATGGATTTAAGTCGAAATTAGAGAAATAATAATTTATAATGTTTGTAAAATGAAAGATGTTTCATTATTTTGTTTATGCAATGTTGCTGCAATAAATCTTATGCCAAGGTGCATTTGAAAATCAATATGTTATAATAACATGTATGGCTAGAATATATATTATAAAAAAATTGTTTTTGTAGCGAAAATTAATTTTTCTTGCCAGTCTCAGCAGAAACATAAATGAAAAATAAGGTCCATGTTATGGAAATGAAGGTGAGAATTTCAATTCATGCACTTTCTTTAGGGAACCTGGAGCTGTTTTGAAGAAAACAGTACTGAAATTTACATTTATTGTTTACAATATTTTTTCAATATTTGAAGGAAGTTGTGTGGTTATGGAGCTTGATGTAGCCTAGTTGTTGTTGTTATTGTTTTCGGGTCTTTCACCGGAAGGAATAGTGTGATGTGTGATCCACAATGTTATAAAATAACAGATGAAAGATGTATAGTTCTTGCACTTTGTCTAGGAAAACGAGTAACCTTTTAAGAAAGATGATTTGAAGTTTCAAACATTGTCTAATTTTGGCAAATTATCAGAAGGAAGTGGTTAAGAACCTGAATTAGTGTTCTCTAAAATTTAAACTCAAGTTATTGTCTTTTAACTGTAGATTATAAATTTAAAAGAATGAAACCTGTTTGATTTCTAACAATTTGACAAAAAGTGAGAGTATAGCAACGATAAAAATGGTTTTTATTTACTGTTTTTGCTAAACTTTAAATAAATCACAAGTCTCATTGATGGAAGAAGGTGGCAGAGGAGAAATATAAGTCAAAGAATTTAATAGAGATCTGAAGATGCCAGATGTACTGTACGTAACACTTGTTTTCAGTCAGATTCTCAATGTACGAGTCCAAACTATTGTATCACTGCTGCAAACAGTTGAGACGATTGTCAAATACAGAACTGAACATCGTTATCGTTTTTATCTTGATAATCTGCTTAAACCCTAAGTTCACATCGACAATGTTGAATATGAAGTTTGACATGTCCTCACCTCCAAGTCACGCAAAAAACATTTCTCGAATTGGCACAAAATTCAGTATAGCGCCATCATCTTAACAAAATTTTTCTAAGAATTATTCAAATTTAATGAATTGCTTGTTTTCCTACTATTTTTTTTTTCGAATTTTCTTACCGTGTAAAATCAGGCAGAGCATGTCGACTTAGTGTTTTATTTTAACAAAATATCAATTTATAGTTATTTTCAAAGTGTGGAATTTTGTTTTAATTCTTTGAATGTAATATTGCTGTAATATTTATTTGAAGATGTATTTGAACAGTGACATAATAAGGGCTAGAGCATTTTTATTACAAAGTCTGCTAAATTCCCTTTCCAATAACATGATGTAGCGTTCAATGATTGTTTTTGTTTAATAAGTGGCCTTCTGCTGAGGGAACCTTAAAACAATAGGCCACACTGTTATTTAATTAAGGGTGCAAATATTCCTATAATTTGTTTAGGAAAAGAAACTATTTGTAAAGAAATGTACATTCAAATAAAAAGAAATGATTTGCTTCCCCTTCAGAAAATATCAGATTGAGGAAGAAGGTGAAGAATCTGAAAAAGAGAAGTACTTTTAGTATTTCAAATCAAAGGATTGTACTTCAGCTGAAAAGCACAACTTTAATTTACACAATTATTTACTTTCTTTTGGATTTGTACCAAGTTGACGAAAAGCTAATAGAAAAACCATAACAAAACGAGGAGTTAGTATTTAAGATTTTGCCATTTCTTCAACCAAAGTTCTCATCAATGAAAACATTGGTTGAAATGAAGTTGAAGTTAAAGAATTTATTAGAGACCTGAAAATGTCATTCACACTGTACCTAGCGTTTATTTTCAGCAGGCTCTTTCTGTTTCTGTATCCAAGCTATTGTATCTCTGCTGCAAACAGTTGAGACGGACAGTTGTCAAACAGAAAACCGAAAGAACTTATCATTTTATCTTGATATGCTGTTTAAACTCAAGGTTCAATTGCCAATGATTAACAACTGTTGTGACAAGTGTTACCTTCTAGTCACGCAATTATATTTCTCCATATGGCGCAAAATGTACATAGCGCCATCACCCACATTTTGTATTTTAGAAATTTCTGAAATATTTATCAATGATGTTTTTGGTGTGAAACTGCTGTATGCATGGATTTAAGTCGAAATTAGAGAAATAATAATTTATAATGTTTGTAAAATGAAAGATGTTTCATTATTTTGTTTATGCAATGTTGCTGCAATAAATCTTATGCCAAGGTGCATTTGAAAATCAATATGTTATAATAACATGTATGGCTAGAATATATATTATAAAAAAATTGTTTTTGTAGCGAAAATTAATTTTTCTTGCCAGTCTCAGCAGAAACATAAATGAAAAATAAGGTCCATGTTATGGAAATGAAGGTGAGAATTTCAATTCATGCACTTTCTTTAGGGAACCTGGAGCTGTTTTGAAGAAAACAGTACTGAAATTTACATTTATTGTTTACAATATTTTTTCAATATTTGAAGGAAGTTGTGTGGTTATGGAGCTTGATGTAGCCTAGTTGTTGTTGTTATTGTTTTCGGGTCTTTCACCGGAAGGAATAGTGTGATGTGTGATCCACAATGTTATAAAATAACAGATGAAAGATGTATAGTTCTTGCACTTTGTCTAGGAAAACGAGTAACCTTTTAAGAAAGATGATTTGAAGTTTCAAACATTGTCTAATTTTGGCAAATTATCAGAAGGAAGTGGTTAAGAACCTGAATTAGTGTTCTCTAAAATTTAAACTCAAGTTATTGTCTTTTAACTGTAGATTATAAATTTAAAAGAATGAAACCTGTTTGATTTCTAACAATTTGACAAAAAGTGAGAGTATAGCAACGATAAAAATGGTTTTTATTTACTGTTTTTGCTAAACTTTAAATAAATCACAAGTCTCATTGATGGAAGAAGGTGGCAGAGGAGAAATATAAGTCAAAGAATTTAATAGAGATCTGAAGATGCCAGATGTACTGTACGTAACACTTGTTTTCAGTCAGATTCTCAATGTACGAGTCCAAACTATTGTATCACTGCTGCAAACAGTTGAGACGATTGTCAAATACAGAACTGAACATCGTTATCGTTTTTATCTTGATAATCTGCTTAAACCCTAAGTTCACATCGACAATGTTGAATATGAAGTTTGACATGTCCTCACCTCCAAGTCACGCAAAAAACATTTCTCGAATTGGCACAAAATTCAGTATAGCGCCATCATCTTAACAAAATTTTTCTAAGAATTATTCAAATTTAATGAATTGCTTGTTTTCCTACTATTTTTTTCGAATTTTCTTACCGTGTAAAATCAGGCAGAGCATGTCGACTTAGTGTTTTATTTTAACAAAATATCAATTTATAGTTATTTTCAAAGTGTGGAATTTTGTTTTAATTCTTTGAATGTAATATTGCTGTAATATTTATTTGAAGATGTATTTGAACAGTGACATAATAAGGGCTAGAGCATTTTTATTACAAAGTCTGCTAAATTCCCTTTCCAATAACATGATGTAGCGTTCAATGATTGTTTTTGTTTAATAAGTGGCCTTCTGCTGAGGGAACCTTAAAACAATAGGCCACACTGTTATTTAATTAAGGGTGCAAATATTCCTATAGTTTGTTTAGGAAAAGAAACTATTTGTAAAGAAAAGTACATTCAAATAAAAAGAAATGATTTGCTTCCCCTTCAGAAAATATCAGATTGAGGAAAAAGGTGAAGAATCTGAAAAAGAGAAGTACTTTTAGTATTTCAAATCAAAGGATTGTACTTCAGCTGAAAAGCACAACTTTAATTTACACAATTATTTACTTTCTTTTGGATTTGTACCAAGTTGACGAAAAGCTAATAGAAAAACCATAACAAAACGAGGAGTTAGTATTTAAGATTTTGCCATTTCTTCAACCAAAGTTCTCATCAATGAAAACATTGGTTGAAATGAAGTTGAAGTTAAAGAATTTATTAGAGACCTGAAAATGTCATTCACACTGTACCTAGCGTTTATTTTCAGCAGGCTCTTTCTGTGTCTGTATCCAAGCTATTGTATCTCTGCTGCAAACAGTTGAGACGGACAGTTGTCAAACAGAAAACCGAAAGAACTTATCATTTTATCTTGATATGCTGTTTAAACTCAAGGTTTAATTGCCAATGATTAACAACTGTTTGCAACAGGTGTTACCTTCTAGTCACGCAATTATATTTCTCCATATGGCGCAAAATGTACATAGCGCCATCACCCACATTTTGTATTTTAAAAATGTCTGAAATATTTATCAATGATGTTTGTGGTGTGAAACTGCTGTATGCATGGATTTAAGTCGAAATTAGAGAAATAATAATTTATAATGTTTGTAAAATGAAAGATGTTTCATTATTTTGTTTATGCAATGTTGCTGCAATAAATCTTATGCCAAGGTGCATTTAAAAATCAATATGTTATAATAACATGTATGGCTAGAATATATATTATAAAAAAATTGTTTTTGTAGCGAAAATTAATTTTTCTAGCCAGTCTCAACAGAAACATAAATGAAAAATAAGGTCCATGTTATGGAAATGAAGGTGAGAATTTCAATTCATGCACTTTGTTTAGGAAACCTGGAGCTGTTTTGAAGAAAACAGTATTGAAATTTATATTTATTGTTTACAATATTTTTTCAATATTTGAAGGAAGTTGTGTGGTTATGGAGCTTGATGTAGCCTAGTTGTTGTTGTTATTGTTTTCGGGTCTTTCACCGGAAGGAATAGTGTGATATATGAACCACAATGTTATTAATTGATAGGTGGAAGATGTAATTCGTGCACTTTGTCTAGGAAAAAGAGAAAACTTGTAAGGAGGATGATTTAAAGTTTCAAATACTTTTTGCGAATTATCAGAGGAAAGTTGTTACAAACCTGGAATAGTGTTCCCTAAAATAGTAAACCCACCTGTTGTCTTCCAACTGAAGATCATCAATTTAGAAGATTGAAACCCCTGTTTGAATTTTAACAGTGTGACTAAAGATGCGAAAATAGCAACGATAAAAACTGGCTTTTATTTACTACTTTACTAAACTTTAAACCACAAGTCTCATTGATGGAAGACGGTGGCAGAGGAGAAATATAATTCAAAGAATTTAATAGAGATCTGAAGATGCCAATTGTATTGTAATTAACAGTTGTTTTCAGTCAGATTTCTCATTGTACAAATCCAAGCTATTGTGTCACTGCTGCAAACAGTTGAGACGATTGTCAAATACAAAACTGAACATCGTTATCATTCAAACTTCATAATCTATTTTAAACCCAAAGTTCACATCGACAATGTTTAATATGAAGTGTGACATGTCCTCACCTCCAAGTTACGCAAAAATTATTTCTCCAGTTGGCACAAAATTCAGTATAGCGCTATTATCATAACAAAATTTTTCAAAGAACTATGAACAACTGTATTTGCTTGCAAATACTTTTTAGTGCACGGTGTAAGTGGTAATTATTGTTATTGTGGACATTTAGAAGGAATTTTAAGTTCTGCAGAAGGTACAGTAAGTGAAGAAAGTGGCAACTGGAAGCTGAGACTGTTTGTAAAAGGACGAACTGGTAGGTCGGGGGGGGGGGGGGGGACTCAACTGCATGGTCAACATATGTGGCCGAACTGGTATTGGGGCGAAACCATTTAGTAGGTGGTGAGGACCTTGATCGACCTTCCAGACATTTTCAGGGTTATAAACACTCCCGGTCTTCTTTTTATTCGTGGCTGGTCCGTGGACACGCTGATTATGTAATTGTCAAATGTTCAGCCCTCAAAGCAACCTCGGTACATTACACTGAGCAATTGCGACTTGGCACTTACAGTACAGTAAACTATGCAAACAGGCTTTTTGAAATATTCCTTAGATCATGGGCCAAAAATTTCCAAGGTCAAAAGAATCATCAAACTAAGTTCTGCGTCATTGAAAGTCAAAGGGGAAAAATACAAGTTAGGGTGGGTGAGCTTATATGGCATAGTATACGTATTGTATAGTTTCAAATTAACGGTCTGTTCAACGAGTACGTTTCCGGAGTTCTTTACTGTAGGCAGCAATTTGAAAAAAACTGATTTACCAGAAACTGCACTGTAGGAACTAACATAGAATTCCAGATTATTCAGTAAATTGTGTTGTGTTAGCTTTATGTGCTTTACTAGCCATATGGCGGGGAGAGAGGCTACTAGATTTCTGTATGAATAACAAATATGAAAGAAAACCAATATGTATACAACGCGCGAACCGCTCCGAAAATTTCTTGTAGACAAGAGTGCATAAGGTATCGAAATATGTGGCTTCCTTGTGGGCAAAAGCAATCATAACTGACCCTTTTAGGAGGTTACCTTGATCGTGCCCCATTAAGCTCACTGATGAAATTAAAAAAAATGTTCCCCCATACCACACACTTTCAGCTTAACTTTATCGTATTCACATTGATAGTAAAAACAACAATTTTTGGTCTCCAAGGCTAGTTTCCCATTTTTCCATGGCGAGCCAAGGCTACAACTTATCGACAGTGCGGGCTGAATCCCCTTGCCCCCGTCCGGTGCCACTACTGCTATTAGCTCAAGACCCTCATTTACTTTTATTCGCCTGTATGGATCTTGTTAGATATGAGAATAGAGGAGTGCCCTTATTTCCTCACAAGTAGATCTTTACGTCTACACCAAAACTACGCTATACAGATGATTCCCAGGTTGCCACATTTATTGCAGACTGGATTTTTTTCTTGGGGAATTTATTTCTTCCACTTTGATTCTGGTGTAGTTCAAAGGTCAGAGATTAAACTTGAAATTATTGTATGTTATTTCTGTTGTACTATTTATAGTGCATACACGGCCTTCTATCCTGCCGACAACCGGCACTGTCCCGCACAGCTCGGCACGGCCCGGTATGCGATTTTTTCTTTTGGATTAGCGAATCATGGAACGAACGTTGTGGCTCTCTCTGTCTGTGAAAACATCCCCTAGAATTTGTGTCCAACCTCAAAACCTTGCCCGACTAATGAAGAGGATAGTTAGTGAGGGGAGTAAACACTTTCTTGGAAGAGCAACACGTAGAATAGATCCTGATTACAGAGGAAGGAAAATTGTCCAAAACTAACACACTCACTGTTTTTTATCGTCTTGATTGCTTGAGGCTCGTGCATTTATGATATGATGTACTCTACACCAGTCTGGTTAGATACAGGTTTAAAATGCTCTGTCGGTTTCATGAAATCATGTTTAGAGAATTATTAAAGTTGTAGTTTTAAAATTAATGGGTTGGGCAGTATATCACAAGCATTGTAAAACAGTTTTTTAAGAATTAAGAATTAAATAATGAACATTTTTTAAACACATTATTGAGCCCCCCCCCCCCACCCTTGTGATTGAACACCTTTAAATATTAAACATACAGATCAGAATCCTAAACATTCTGTGTTACAACTTGCGTGTTTTATTGCTAAAAATGAGTGTTTCGGCCTAACTGCCAAACTTAATTTAAATTTACACGATGCTTGCAAAATATAGGGGGAAGATTTTTTGCCCGCTGGAGAATGTTTGAGAAGATGCTAAGTTAACCTGTATTTACACATTTCATCCCTGGAAAGTACCTCACGCACGGGAGCTACCGGTATCCAGCCAACTTAACATCTTGTCTGGCTACGGGCCTGACTGTATATTTCACAAGTTTCTGTGAAGCTCTCTCAAAAGAACCGGCGCCGTTGTGGTTATTTCCTAATGATCACATGGTTCATATGTGATCCCACGTGTTAAACACTGTTCAACTTTGAGCTGTGTCCTTGATTGACAAGGAAAAGCAAAGAGTAACCATATGCGGTTCTTATGGCTTCATAGAGCTTGAAAACTTTGAAACATCCAGGCCCGTAGCCAGACCGGGGCATGAAGGGGCAGTGCCTCCGCGCGGACCACTGTGACCCCTCCATTCCGAAAATCGATCGAAAATAAAATTTTAGTACATGTAAACGGTTTCCCTGACATAACACCAGGCGATTTTTTTTATCAAAAATGATCCCAAAGGAGTTTAATAATGAACCTATTTTGTTTTCTGTAACATTTAGTTCTACAATAAAAAAATTTCGCTCTCTACGTGTGCTTTCATCTTCAATTACATATAGCTTTAACACCCGTTTTAGATATATTAGCTTAATTTATAAAGGTACAAGTGCCACTATTAGGCTATTGTTCTTTCGTGTAGGTGTGATTCCCGGGAAAATACAAAATTGAATCCATGAGAAGTTTCATCCTCTTTCTCTTACATTCTGGAAGATTCGTAATTCAGAACAAACATGATAAACATTTTTTTTTGTAAGAAACGTAAAGTGTCTCAATATCCAGGGGTGGTGGACCAGTCGCCCGGAGTCTTGCTTTTGCTCTTAAAGACAGACACTCATCACCCCCAATACATTTTGGTTGGGAGAAAGCAAACTTCTCAATTAGTCATTAGCGAACGCTCTTTGATTGACATCAAAGTCAAAAGATGCAGAGTAGCTCACATTACACAGCATGCGCAGAGAATGTTCTGGTTACATAGCCTATTATGGCCTTGCATGCCCACCAGGATATAACCTTAAGCAATAAACTAGGTTTGTATCAGCACAAGGAGGGGCTGAAGACAGTTTTAGCAGGAGTAACTTAGTCGAGAGAATTGGACATGTCTAGGACGAGGAGGGGGAGATTCTTCCATAGAAACCCAAATTTTCTAACTTTCCTTAATAAGAACCAAATATTTTCAATTTTTCTTCAACAGAACCCCAAATTTTTTCGCCGCGCGCCAAAATTTTGCGGTCGGCATCCTTTCTGTACGGCATTGTTGCAGGCGGGGCTTCGGGCTGCTGGACCCTTTAGGGGAGCTTGGTCCCTTCGTTGGGCTTATCTTTCCACCACCCCTTGCAGAGTCTGTATGCAGGTTTTACCAGTAAATAATTTTCCTGGAAAATTTCGGCTTGCTTCGCTCACAATTCTTACAAGCAAAGTTATATTACCTACGAACATTATTACCACAAAAATTATAAAGTGAACTATTCTAGTCAAAGCTAGGTAGGTGAAGGCTCAGAGTTAGATGCCGGACATCAAGCGGCTTTCATGTAGTAATCTAATACCTTGAGTAACATTCGTAACGGGACGACTATATGGTTTGAAGCTAAATTTACTCGTACCACAAATTTATTCCAAAATTTGCTGTTTCGCTTCATGCAAAATTATGTTCAAAGCAGAAATACGATAATGACCTTCTGAATTGTAAACTGTGAAGAGATTGACTTGCTCTCACTGTCATTTAAAGTGCTGCTCAAAGCCCCATGCTAGTGTTCCCATTTTCTTAATTCGCCAGTCATTCGGGGAATTTCCCTCTGGATCCTAACAAAATCACACTGGACTACACCAAGCCTACCTGATGGGTGCCCCTGGTACCCCCTCGCTGTTTGCAAAGTACTCAGCTCTTCACCTGCCCTTTCGGAGCTGAAGAAGCATCATCGTGATCATAGTCTTGTTTCCTTCGCTTGTGGAGACTTTCTACGTCTCTGTACTGCAAAAGGAGGGGAAACTTTTCATCAGAAGAGTGAAATTTTCGAGCGCTTTGCGCGTAAGTGCACACTTAAAACCGATACCTTTAAGCTATCTGTGGTAAGCTTGAGATATCATCTCCTGTAGTTTCCACAAACTGTAACCATATGGTGGCACTACTGACTACAAACATAATCTTCTTCGGTGCCCTTCTGTGCGGTGTCGGTGCCCCCATATCAGAATTCCTGGCTACGGCCCTGGAAACATCTCCAAGACTTAAAAGGGAAAGTCTCCTCTTCTCAGACAGTTCCAATCCTCCCAACCAAATTACTTCTAGCCCCTCTTAAAACTGCCTTAATCTCCTCCTTATGCAAACACAAGCCTAGTTCATTGTTTAAGGGAATATCCTAGTGAGCACACAAGGTCCTATTGTGTAATCAGAACTCTGTATGAACATAGTGTGTAATGTGAGCTACCCTTTATGTTTTGACCTCGATGTCAATCAAAGAGCAGTCACCTGTCACCAATTGGGAATTTCGTTCTTCTATAACATGAGATATACTTGGTCTGATCAGTGTTTGTCTTTAATTTCAAAAATTTCCTAGCGGAGGACCATAGCGCCCGTCTTGGCCATTTAGAACAATATGAAATCACTGTAATACTGAATGCATATTCCAAAACCAAGGCCCTTAGAAGACAAGATTTTAAAGAGAGCCGGAGTAACTTCCACTGGGCTACATTTTTTTCATTGGACGAGAGACATGTTTAAGACAGGGTAAATTTGTTCTGTGTTTTCTTTCTGGTCCGGAAGGTTCCAGTAGGATAGCCCCCTGGCCTCAGCGGCTATGGGCCAGCCGTCAGTAGGGCAGGGTGATGACACTTTAAGATGATATATTTTCAGTTAAAGTCTTACTTCACATGACAAACAGCCGGCAAGGATTGATGATGCAATGGGCATGAGGATGTAAGGGAAAATAATCTTGAGAGTAGCCCAGCGTTTTGTAATTGTGATTTTACCCAGCTGCTACCAATGAGGAAGACAGAATGGTAGTCCTAAGAGTGCATGCGGGCGAATTACGCTGAAAATATACATCATTTTTACGTCAATAGCAATACGATTGCCATGCAAAAATGAAGGAAACATCGTCAAGTATGCCCCCTTCTTGCTTTGCTATATGAGCTCGTCCCATATGAAGAGAAATAACACCTTGTGCCTTACAATTTGCATCTAGTTTATTTTAAAACGTCGGAAACTTGCACAGATCTGTGGATAAATATTTGCTTTGAAATTTTGTGGGGCAAATGTGAGTCCCTGCTTTTCTTACACCATGTTTGCCCCCATATTACCGCACTGCCAATAGCTCTGCGCCTGAATGTAGTCCGTTCTGTTCATTTACATTTCATCTGAAAGATTTTGCATTAACATGACTACAGGCCATTTTGGTTTGGATTATCATCAGCTTATACTTAACAGCATACCCTTTGTATACTATCAGACAGGGACAGCGCAAGAATGTGTCCGTCAGGGATTCCAAGCTCCCCGACGGGGGTGGGGGAAAGTCGGTGCTCCTACAACGGCAACAAGTTGCCAAAGTCCCCCTAAAGCGTTCGGGCTCCCGGACGAAACCGGAATATTTCCCCGACAGGGAGGCCAGTCTTCCCCGACAGGGGGATCGCAAAGTCTACTGCCCACATTGGCGCTAACCCTACTATCAGAATGCCCAAGCTTTTCTTGAAGGGCATGAGCAACCTCCCCAAACTTATTTTTAAACACCAGCTGAATCTTACAAATAGCCTCTTGTTTCACTTCAAGTATTACAATAATCATGACGTTTGAGATTGTAAAGCTACTCTATGTGGATGCCACAATTCAGTGGAAACAATATTGCCATATGATTCTCAAGAGCCACCCATGAAACAGGATACCCGGGTACACTAACCCAAGTTTGGATTACTGCATTTTACTTTTCAATCTGGTTTCTGATGTAACGATTACTCTGCCTTATCTATACTTTTAAGTTTACCCTTTAATTTCAAATATCGTGTAAACCGAGTCTTACCAATACTACCTGTCAATGGATTTCTATATCGATGTTACGTGGATTACATACCGAAGTATGGTTATCTTCAATTTCACATAATTTCAAATAATAAATAGTACATAATGGCATAATAAAATGCTTCTTATTTGACGGCCTTTTTTGGACGTAGGGGGGGGGGGGATAAAGTTTATACATAAAGGGTATCAAAATGAAAAACAATGTCTAGTTGCAACTTTATAGATCTAGTCATTTCCGCTAATCTGAAAAAATCTAGTTTCAAAGTTGATCTTGCTTACATAGACGCAGTGAAAATAACAGTAAAATAATCTAGGTCAGTGGTTCCCAACGGGGGCGTTATCGCCCCTGAGGAGCGTTTCGCAACTTAAAGGGGCGATGAGTGCTAAGGGGGAGGCAAAGCAAAGTTTGGAAAAATGAGATACTCAGTTTAATCAGGGATTTTATAAGATACCAAAAGCTTTTCCCTAGCTGAACTCCAAAATTGCTTGGCACAAAAAGGAGATAAATAAAGTCAACATAACATAATATTCACTTCCCAGATGCCATGAAATCGCATCTAACAGTGTTTAGTTTAACTTTTTTTTCCTAGCAAGGACCATCATATTCCCACCAGTGAAAGTCGTGACCGAAGAGGGCCATGGCTAAAAATTGTCCCGCCACTTTAACCTCGAATATGGTTTTCCCCTGTAGTTCATAAATATGACATACTGACAGAAGTGACAACTGTAGGTAACTGTAACATTATAGATAACTTTGTAATTAACTATGAAGTAAAACGTTAAAATGTTTTCAAAAATCCAATTTTTCGGTGGGCCAATTTCGGCTTTCTCATTATCTCTACCTGTTGGACATCTTGAGTGGCAAATCTTGACAAACCAAAGAAAAACAAACAATATATGGGTGAGTTTTTGTCAATTTGATGCAGTTTTCCACGATGAAACTTGCACTGATGGAGGAAATAGAAAGAGGGAAAAGATGAAGAAAATTGAGGCCAAAGAAGCTACCAGAGATCTGAAGGTGTGCATTAAGATGTTCATTATGTCCAAGGAGAGAGTCACTTATTTTACTATTTCTTTCAACTGAATATACTTTCAATTTGTTTCTTGATAAGCATCGGTGTAGTCATTCCTTTTTTGCATATTTGAAGAACCCGTTCGGATATGGGATCTTCGCAATTCGCATGTCACTGCCATAAGGCTTGGCCACTATGGTACAGCAAATGATCTAGACCTGTTGAAGAAGTATTACCATGTCAATTGATTACGTGTTGAGAATGGTCAATTCCACAATGTAAGTGGTATCGGCTTATAACTGCAGAGTAAATATCATCAATTAATGCTCATTTTTTGTAATCTGAAAATGTGGGGGAGTTTTCTTATATTATTTTATGCTTTGTAGCATGTACTATGGTAATCGTATTGTATGAAGAGATTTTTCAAGGAATTATACATTCATACATGACAGCTGAAAGCATATCCGAGTTGGTCAATTTAGGAGTTCTTAATATAGAAAATACGGGACATATGGTGACTAATGTCTTTCCATTAATGAGTCTGCAAATTGGATTATACACATAATTTTCGAAGTTGAAACTAAAACTGCATGAAAGAAAATGTCCATTAGCCAAGAATAAGAGAAACTCCACAATTAAAGGTCTTTACAAATAAGCTCAGCAGGCAAGCAGGCAGGCAGCCAGGCAGGGACCTCCATCTTCACTCCTAAGAGCTTGTATTGTTGAAATTCACTCATGCATGACATATTCAAAAGTCATGCTTGGATTGAATGGTAGAGCTCCCCCTAGAGTAAGGACAGCTGTGTGAAGGAAACCACAAAGCTTACAAGTCAAGAAAGTGTGCTAATCGTCCTAG
Organism: Holothuria leucospilota; assembly: GCA_029531755.1. Classification (NCBI taxonomy): domain Eukaryota; kingdom Metazoa; phylum Echinodermata; class Holothuroidea; order Aspidochirotida; family Holothuriidae; genus Holothuria; species Holothuria leucospilota. The sequence continues at coordinate 30,389,539 of CM055969.1, read as the reverse complement.
ACGGAAATCGAGGGTGGCTATTCCCCCACTTTTTAGAAAGACTGCATTGACTTTCAAGTTTCCACGTAGTAACTTTTATATCAAAGACCCATTATTCCCATTTTTTCACGAATATCTCGGCTACTGTTAGTCGTAACCCCCGAGTTATGCCTGCCAGATGGGGAAGGTAGAGTAATGGCAAATCCCTCTAACAAGGGAGCTGTAACAGTTCTTACTGTAATGTATAGACAGCGAAAACATATTCGTTATTCAATTGAGCAAGTAAGTCCTTTACACAGGACGTAATTTATCTCAGTGTATTTGATGTTGTACTGACCACGAGGAAGGTCGCCCTAATGTATGATTGGGGCGTTTAGGTCACAAAACAGACGAGCTGTGAACCACTAGGCACTGTGATGAATTGCCACACAGTTACCGTTAACCTTGTCACCATGCCATGACAAGGCCCCTTACAGAAACACACACTTCTAAAAACCCGATATGTGGGCCTCTGGTCGGGTTTTCAGCACAATGTTTATTCTGGAGTTAGCACCTCCAGCACATAATGCAGAGATGCTTATCAGGCTTGTGTAAACAAGCTGTGTGGTCATGCACAGTTTTTCTGTGTACATAGAACCTTTTCTTGACAAAGATAATCAGCTAAGGAGGGATTAGAACTGTTGGCAGGAAATGGAAGTAACTGGACAGAGGCCTCAGGAAATAAGCATTACATGCATGGCTGCACAATTTCTGTCAAAATCTGTAAGGGGCAGTGCTTGACATGACGGTCGGTTTCGCAAGTGGAGAAGGCCTGTCCTTTATGGTGAAGCAGGTTATCTCGACCTGTTTCATAAAAGAGGGTAAAAGCTTAATGGTAATTTAATCTAGAAGGCGTATACAAGACATCTTGGAATCTGATGACATTACAATAAGCAACTCATTCAATAACTTGTTTTGAGTTATCCTGAGAAAGTTTCAGAAACTCAAGGTTACCACGCATTTACTCTTTCGCTGGATGGTGCCTGGGTTTACCGGGGGGGGGGGGGGGAGGGGCAGCAAGCTCAAGGCCTGACATAGGCGATGACTTGTCAGAAGGAAACTACGAACGTAACATTTTCATCCCACAAATTGTGTCAAGAGTCCAAGCATTTTATTAAAAAAACTTAAAAATTCGGGATTTTATCGAATTTGAACAATTAAAGGTTTATTAAATATTGAATTTTAGAGGTTTTTAAAGAAAATAATGCATTTTTAAAGTCTGTCTTTCTCAAGGGCAAAACATGTAAACTGATGGGGCAACTGGTTACCACTGGAGATTACATACATGTCATACCCATGAAGGCTCCTCGAAAAAATCAGATTACCCAGAATGGGGACCGTCTTCCCGACAAGGGGGGGGGGTATAGCCTCCATGTCCCCGCCTAGTGCCACCCTGTCTTTCTCAAGGCCACAACTCTTCCAGTTATTGCAATTTTAGTACATGACTACTGCGATACGGTTTCAAATGAAAAATACAAGGTCAAGTAATCATTTCAACTCGCACATGTTTTCATCCAGCTATTTGTCTTAAAGTAATTTGTGAGGAAGCCGAAATCTTGAAATACAACTTTTACCCAACCAATATTAAAGCGAACCACCAGTCTTGATAAACCATTGTGCTTCTGTAATGATACTTTAAAGGACAATTTACATCAAATAGTTGCCCGATAGGATAAAAGACTGTGCTGCGAACAGATAAAGTACATTCTTTCAATAGCAATTGTGGTTGTAGCGTTCTTGACCTACGTACGCACTACAGAACGTACACGATTGGCGTATATGGTGTTTTAGTGCACAGAGATAATATGATTAAAGTAAAAATATTAAGCAAATCACGGACAAACCACTAAAAAGCTCAACTTTATAAAAATGGAAATGAGGAAAATGCGAAAAGAACACGATATTGGTCATAAAAAGACAAAATCAATTTTACTTCAACGGAAGTGAAAATCGATAAACTATTGCGATTGCTAGAAAATTTAACAATATTAATTTAAGTGTAGTTTTTTAAACAAACCTGATGGTTTGGTGTAACGACCATGCAGAACTGATCATCTTGCAGTAGTCACTCTCACTGGCAATGCGGAAATGATCATACTTAGTATATGAGGCATACCCATCTGGGGCTACAAAGTCAATTCGTAGCTGGTATTCTCTCTAAATGGTGAGGTTAAGAATGATTTCATTTCCAAGCCAGTGTTAATGATGTGGAGAACCAAACCCTTCCTTATAACTCGTCCAGTTGCTATAAAAGTTAATTGAGTGATTCAAGAGACGCTGAAAAACCTAAAAGTGTAACGACAAAGTGGGGTAAAGTTTTAGGACTTACAGCAAATACATGAGAGTTTGTAAGTTCTTATCTGTGATGTTTTTAAGTCTGTTTTTGTCGATAAATAGAAAATTTATGAAATAAACCCGGAAATATCATTCTGTTGTTGGCATACTGACGGATAGGCAAAACTTATGTTTGGTGTGTATTGACGAGTCTTTAATAGCATATTCGTCAAAACGCTAAAACATCGTCTTACCAGTTTGCCAGTGTGACAAAAAGGGGATTTAATAAGAAGGCTTAGTCAGGGAGATGTTACTTGGACGAAACCTCCCTGGTTTAGTTAGGCTCATCAGGTAAGCATAGTGGTTATACTTAAATTATGGAAGTGAAATTTGCAACTAAGATCAGACTTAGGGTTTTGGAAAGTATAACTCAGGCATGGGCGGCGATCCCGGGGGACAGGGGACATGCTCCCCCAATATGTGAGAAATCGCCCATTGACTTTGATTTTTCACACGGTTAATTATTTGAAAACGGTGTCATGTTCCCCCGTATTGAGAACAAATCGCCGCCTCTTAACCCAGGTGCACCCTAAGTACCTACTAACGTTGTATGGTATTTGTTTCAAATAGCTTGCTATATGTATCTAATACCTTTTTAAACTCGAATGCTATAACTTTATCTTAGAGTATGGACAAACATTCGGCCGAGACTTATGATCCAACTTAATTCGAAAGGTGTTTCCAACTCGGGTTGTTATGTATTATTTCCATCGATTAAAAGCAAACTCGGGGAATTCATTACTCATTACACAACAAACACTCTTAAGTGTCTATTTCTACTGTGTGCTATATATTTTGTGCCCTAGATCTATTTTCCTTTCATACCGTTCATATGGTCAGTCTCCTGGCTATCACTGGTAGGACGAATATGACACCATTGCATATCTTTGGTACACTTTGGTTAGCGATGAGTTGAAAAAAGAAGAATAATAAGAAATCTTTAAAATACTCACAGTCCATCCTCCCCCGTTGGTCATATTGCAATATACTTTGAAGGGTGTTCCTGGCCAGTCCAATGGTTTTATCATATATACGCCATTTTCCGTAAAATTTGCGTTAAACAAGTCAAGACAGTCCTTAAAATTTACACAACGTCCGCCTGCTTCCTGATGCCCTATCTCGCAGTAACAATAAGGAACACCTTCTCTGACGTCACAAATTGTGTGTTCGCTGCAGTTCAGTGTTGAACAAACAAGTTCGTTGGCTCTACATTCACATCTCTTTGAACAGTTAGTTGTTACGTATAATCCTCCTTCCTAGTATCATGGAAAAGAGAACGTTTCGTTACTTAAATTATAAAAATTGTAGGCCGTATGCAAAAGTTATGGATATTTTCCTCGGAGAATGAACCACTCAAAGCAATCTGTGTTGCTCTAAATATGACTTTTGCCCTGAAAGAAGCTGTCTGGAAAATAGAATTTTCCCCAAATTCTGGAGGGAAGGTGGGGTGGGGGAGTATACAATGATTATCATCAGGTTTTCTGTGAGATGGAGATGGCTTACTGACACAATTTCCTGAGCTTTCAGGGAAATGTGTTTGCCTCCAAAAGTTGGCAAAATTCTCATTATCTCATACTTCAGGGTTGGATTGCTTCAAAATGGTTCCAGTGTATAATTCTCATCCCGCGACAAATACTTAAATAAGCAATTTGTAAGACCAGGGCAAACTCACTCAAGAAATTGGAGCCAGTTTACAACAGTAATCCGTAATAGGTTAAATTGATCCCTTACCGCGTGAAGCATTAAAGTCGCTATTTAAAACCCAATGTTATCCATTCAAACTAAGTTTGTGATTTAGACTGATCATTTAAGTTGTTACCGAGAATTAAACTTTTGCACAAATTTTAAATGACTGACTGCCTGGCATCTCATTGCTTTGTCAAAGTTCTACTTTTATGCTTAAAATGATCTTTATGACATAAATCTACTGATATGACACCTTTATCCTGAACGAAACATCCGCAGTCCATGTGTGATGCAAATTCGTTTCCTTTCATAAGAAAACCATCTCTTTGAGGACAGACTCATGAATGAAACAGACTACAGTTCGTCGTCTTGCACTTACTGGGTAATTCACAAGTACCTTGACACGTTGTGCAGTTTGAGTATATCATATTAGCTGGGCATAGCGGTTTTTCGAGTATTGATCAAGTTGGTGGTACTGTGAATTGTGGAGTTATTTACGTGCTTTAATAACATATATCACACAGTCCATAAAAACATCTCACTAAAATTTAACAGAGATCATACCAGTTTAGACAACCAAGTTGTGGTTGTAGTACAAAGAAAGTCTGGTCATATGTAATCAGGAAAACGGAAATTGTTGACCACGAACTTTCAATCATTCTAATAAAAATGTTAATTTTGAAACAAGTTTCCTGGTTATTTGTACAAAAATGGTTGGCGCAATTGTGACCATGGTCCAAGGGAGATTTAACCCAGTTGTTTTGAAGTGTATGCCGTTCTTGAAGCCAATTATATTTATTAATTTAGCCACTCTGAAACTGGTTGCGTGTTACGATGAGATATCAATGCAATTAATAGGCTCAAATGAAAAGAGGTTTCCATAGGTAATGCAATGAAATTCAGATCTGCAGGGTTATGTGGCTAAGCAGCTGTACTCTCCAAAAAGTATTGTTTTGTGCTGTCTTCTTGTGGTTTTATAGTTTCTTCCATCCATTCACTATGTTTCTGCGAAATCTTTACTGAAAAGTTAATCAAAAGTACTTTGCAGCACTTTTTTACGTCAGCTTAACAAACAGAGGATCTATAGTTACTAAATTTCTACTTTCAGGAAACAGAAGACCTGAGACACCACACTTTCTTCGATCGTAATCGAATCGATAACATTTCCTTATATCGTCGCTTCTCTAGTTCTCAACTTAAGACCTTGCCTAAAGTAAAATTTGAAAAGGTAACAGCCTACTTGTTCAGTAGATAACCAAGAGAGTTTCATTTATTTGCAGAAAAAGTTCTTTTCTTTCTTTGTCTTTGAAATCTTTACTTTTTATAAGTAATCAATAGAATTTGCAATTTCTTTGATTCATCTTGCTAGAAAGGCAGGTCATCGTTAAGGATTTTATCTCCATTTTCTATAAAAGCAAATTTGAAGATACGTCCTTAATTCAATAACAATTAAAGCTTTACCAATAAAAGAATCATACCTTTAAATTAAGATGTTAAAAAATGATCCAAAATAACCTACCATCACATATTTGTCAGGTAATGAAGGAAAAGTAAACGAAACTTGCTGGTCGATATTAGTATGAATTTGTTTTGCTTACGTTAAATTTCCCTTGTGTGCAGAGAGAAATTAGTAGACTAGCCTATTCTTCCATGAAGTGTGTGTAGCATCCAGTGTTGTAACAAGTCAAGTCACTGACTCGAACTCGAGTCGACTCGCATATTTGAATTGACTTGACTTGGTCATTAGCCAGAACGACTTGACTAGAGTCTGGAACGCTAAATGACTTGACGTGACTCGAGTCACCGCCTAAAATGACTTGACTTGACTCGGACTCGAGCATAGCATGACTCGGGTCCAATCGAAGATCCCAGCAGTGGCGTAGCCAGGGGAGGGACAGGGGCGATAGTTGCCCCCTCTGGAAAAATCTTGGGGGAAATTTTGAAAGTGAATATATGGTGAAATTTGCGCATGATCTGGTAAAATTTTAAATTTCTCAACCAGTACACTTTACTTAATTAAAAGTATATGCCACACTGGCACAACCAGTCCTCATTAAGGTTTTCAGAGATGGAATGATGACACCATACTTATAGTTGTACTAGTTATGTTTTACTATCTGTTTTATACAGCATGGGATCTCTGGACCTCTGACAAGGGACTCTGTCCTTTTACTGTATACTTCCAATGTTTCTTGATAATTAAAGCAGCAGCATTGTGGTATATGCAGTTTGTTAGAATGGGTCAGTGGTCAAGTGCTATACGCAGGTCCTCGTAAAATTTGGACTGATTGTGGTGAATGTGGTGAACTGATGAAGGGAAAGGTGTACCAGGGTTCACTTAATTACTGTCCTTCACCCATTGTGATTCTGATCTACCAGTAGGACTCAAGAAAAATTCACCAAGACCAGAAGACAAGCAAGATTAAAAAAGCTTCCTAAAAAAATAAGAATTCTTGGTGATGTATTCAGTTTACATTTAGCACCAAATGTGGCACCATTTTGCATCTAGCTCACCTTATATGAGCAAAAATTTTCCAAAGGAGAGGGGGAACCCCCTCCCCTTAGACCCCTCCCCCAGTCACATCAGCCAGGTCAGAGGAAAGCACCTGGACAAAATTGACACCTGCGGAGAACACTGATTATTAGGAAGCAGATCACTAATTGGGGGAAATCTTGGTGCTCTTGCCCCCTCTGACAAAAAACCTGGCTACGCCACTGGACCCGAGTCAGGGAAACTGACTCGAGTCTCCTGCTGCGACTCAAGTCCTTTGACGCGACTCTCATGCTTGTAAATGTACCCAATTCTGGACTTTGCACTTGCATATCGCGAGGTAGACTCGGCCGCAACACAGTGCCCGTGCGTAATCAATACCAATACTGCATGGCTATAGTATAGTTGTCACTTGACAAACGGGCGGCGCCAGGCAGTTCGACAAATCCTCACTCACTGCTGCGGAAGCATGTCATATCAAACTATGTACACATCATGCCAGGCATGGACCAGCATGATCACCGATCTCAGTGGTTTCGATCGAAAAACAACATGTTGCACAGACAGGGTTGTCATCTGGATGATTCTTGGTGTGGTTCAGGGAATTTCGTTGTACGAGATTTTTAATATGAGTCTGTTCATTTTTTTCCTCTCTAAAATAATTTTGTTGCCACTGCGTAAAGCACTTACTCAATAATATTGCCTGTGCAACTCTAATGGGACTGGTTTAGTGCTCAGTGAAGGCACGTGTGTAGACGGTCACGGATAGCTCCCTATGGGCGGCTCTTACCACGACCCATTGAAAATCCGGGGTCTTCGACCAGCACAGCGGTGGTTGAGATGGATTTTTTTCTTATAGCAAAGCTATGACCGAAAGTCTTTATTTACTGCCATAACTTTTCCATTCCAAATCTTTAACTAATAGTGCAGTTGTTTTTAAGAACTGTAAAAAATAATAATAAAAAAAAAAAAAAAAATAACGAAGCGATGTGAAACAAGAGAAACAATAAGAGGATTTAAATAGCCTATTAATGAAGAAAACATTAACATCAAATACCATATTGCTGGAAAGATTTTTTCTGCGCGCTTCGGGAGCACCCCCAGAGAACACTGAATAATACACTTGACAATTTTTTCTGGCACCGTAAGATTTCTTTCAAAGCATGGGCCTCTCCTACGCGACGTACTATTGTGACTTGAAGCTCTGACATAAGAGTCAATGAAAGTACTGTACGTCATTCAATGCACCCTGCAAAAAAAGAAAGTTCCAAACTCTAACCGTGTATAGGGAATCACAATTCTTGATATATTTTTCGGCGTGCTCCCCATGCATGAGCCTGATATAAGTTGATGTCTCATTAATACTGCTGTGCGGCTGTGCGTAGGAAACTTTTGCTGGAATTGCCTCGTTGTTATTTCCTGTAGACAGCTTGAGTAAATAACTATTCCAAAACCCTCGCTACACGTCTCGCTGTCCACTTTCTCGACCAATTACTACCGTATTCAGCAAATTGACTGACGGTTACCATTGTAAATTTACGATTTTTATAAGAAACCTGTTTCATAGGCATTTCGAATTACATGTAGGGAAGCAGACTTACCGCGAAAATCGTCAAATTTGAAAAAAAAAAATACTCGGGGAGGACCCCCAGTCTCAAGTCTTCGGCCCTTGCTGTTAAAGGTTTCGCCGGACACAACTTCTCAAGATGCTGCCTCCAATGAAAATTACTTCCCTGCATGCCATTAAACTGACTGCCGATGGTCTTGGCCATGTCCATGTAAATTCTACCCGTAGAACATTTCATTTATTTTTTAAATTATAATAATTATACTCTATAACCTGATAACCTTCGAAATCGACACCAACTTATTTTTCAAAATAATAAAAAAGGTTTAGCGGGATTGTCCCAGACCATCCACAAAAATGAAACATGAAAGAAAGAACCATAGAGCAGGATATAGGTAGGAATTGCTTGTGTAATGAACAATACTGCATTTAAAACTAAAAAAAAGCAATAGGCTACAATTAAACGTCTCAATGTGTTTTCTCAATTCGGCGCGCTTCACGCGCACCCGTTCTAAATATTGTTCCAGGATTCCAGGTTACTTCCTGTAGAACATCTCGCTTTTCATAGTTTCGTTCAAACTCTCCATTATCATTGAAATCCTTGAATTCCCCATGACCTTATGCAGCGGAAGGGAAGTCCCCCCTCTCCCAGAAATTTTCAAATCAAAATGTTTATCACCATCGATCTGTGTAAATTTACCAACTTTTTTAAGATTGTGTAGATGCAAGTTGTAAGGCTCGAGAGAGTGTCATTTCCGGTACCGTAATATGGAACAGGCGCTTGGCGAAGGGGTTGCAAGAGCCCTAACCTTGAGGGTACTTTTCTTAGCATTTTTATTACAAATATCGCTAAAGAATCTAAAAAAAGCGATTTTTTCAGCTCTCTTCGCGCTCACCTACTCTGAGTTTTAGATCTCACATTTATAAAATTATTGTTCCAAAGTCGCAGCCTTTGGCGCCTCTTGGCAGTCCACACAGGTTCCCCCCTCCTCCATTTTCAGAAATCAAATCCTGCCCCTGGTCACTGTGGCATTTTCATTTGTTATTGACGGAGGGTTTATTTCCGAGAGGTGCACACTGCTTCTGCTAGGCCCTTGACTACTTCGTTTGATTAAAGACTTGAAAATGTAACGAATGACTTGACTTGACTTGTGACTCGACCACTGTTGACTTGACCTCACTTGACTTGTAACTCGACCTACGGGTGACTCGTTAGTCGTTACAACACTGGTAGTATCTAGGCTACAGTTTACATCAGTGAGTTGGCACTAGAGAAGATCCCCTACTTACATTTATTAAATACCGTTAAGTACGCCGACAGTATCGTACATTGTAAAGGAACACCGATTGCTCAAGATAACATCGATCATTGTAGGTTTATATTCAAGTCTGGCTTCATACACAATGAAGGAAGACAGAAAGAATATTATTGGAAATGCCTTAATTAATATCTTACGTTTTAGGATCAAGACCATTCACCAGGTTGATTGTGGATGAACACCAGCTCGCATAGGAGGGATTACGCCCCCACTTTTCTCCAAACCTCAAAAAATCATAAAAATAATAAAGAAAATGAACAAAAGGAATAGAGATCAGAGAAATTATGAAGAAAATTTTTAAATTATTTTGGTAAATGTGCGATGTAAACTGCAGGGAGACATTACTTTCAAAATCACAACAATGCTAGAAACTTTTTCTCGAAGCGCTTCGCGCACACCCGTAGGGGAGCTCAAAGGTGGGGAGGCAAGGGGTGATTGTTATTGAAAAGTTTTGTAAGGCAGGCTACCTTAATGACAATTTCTTCCAAGCATATGTGTTGGCTCCCCGACACACTTTTAAGACGTGAAGCCCTGAGATAAGCTCACTCAGGGTACTAAATGTACATCTCACGCACCATATATTGTGAATCGCGGTTCTCAATAAATCTTTCGGCTTGCTTCGCGTGAGCTCAATAGAAGAGGGTATCTTGTTAGTACTGCTGTAGTAGAACTTTTAAGAAATTGCCTCGTTATCACTTCCTGTAGGATCAGTCCTTGAGTCATTAATATTTCAAAACTCTTGCAAGCCTCTGCTGTTCACTTTCCCACTAACTACCACCATCCCCATAAAATTGATCGACGGTCTAAAATTTGCAATCACGATAAGAAAACTATTTCATTAGCTTTTCAAATTATACCTGGGTACGCAGGATTTCCTCTAGAAATAGTCCAGAATGGCGGCAAAAGCCATCAAATAAAGAAGAATAACTTTACATGTTTTAATTAACAAAATTGTAAGAGAAGACCGGTCTAAATCAATGTATATAATGTGATTATCTTTCAAGAAAATGATTCTTAAATCAATAATAGGTAGCCCGAACGTCATCATCTTTGTGTAGGTCTTGTGTTCCTTGTGTTCCTGTTGACCTACAACTCTAAGCCCTCGCCATTACAACCCGTCCATACCCAATACAACATGATGTAGTATTGCTGTACTATCTCACAGGGCAGAGAAGAGGCACTATGAATACTCTAACCCTAGTGCCATGAGAGGATAGGTGGTGGTAGGAGTTGCCGATGATGGGAGGTAGAAAAAATGATCTCATTTAAGCCAACATGCGATAATCAGACAACAATGTAAGATGATTGCTTTCAAATCGCGTCGCAAAAATATCATTAAGTCGTTTAAGTTAAGCAACGGTTCTATTTTATTTCGTACTATCGTAAAGTTATTAATTCGATAAAAAAGAACCCCCCCCCCAATAAAAAAAAAATACAGGGAGTATTACTTTGTCATGTTTTTGAAATATGAGGGATGTTTGTGTAGGCCGTTTCCTTATCAAAAAGCTTGGGGATATATCCTCCCATCTTCCTGGAATTTCTGTCTTTGTTTGCAGTTAAAAAAATTCAATACAGAGAACGTTTTGTTGCAGTTGAGAATAGTAATTTGTGGACCAGGAAGGTTAGGCTATCCCCTTTCTGGACGTGTGCTTCAAATCAGCACGTCTTTTGCGTTCATACTCTTCGAATTCCAAATTAGCTAGATCTGCATAGACCTTATGCATATGACGTCACAGAGCGGAAAATGTTCCCTCGTTTGGAGGCAAGCACGTATCATTGCAAGTTACAACAACGAATGCAGACAGCTGAGTTATGAACCAATCAGATACGCGCGCAAGTCTACTACACATGCGTGCGAAGTCTTCGTTGTACCTGCAGTGTCCTTCATTGTTTTGCCTCCAAAATGACGTCCCATGACGTCAGTGCATAAGGTCTATAGGATATATTTGCTTGAAACGTGCAGAGAAGTATGATGTACGTACTCATAGACGGACATCCTGAGTATGGGGAGGAGGGGGGGGGATTGTTTCCCCAACTTAGAAATTCTCCCACGACGTTCACTGCTACATAGTTTTGCCTCTAGCTAGGGAGTATTATCACCAAATTCCAATGTATGAGGATACATAGCTTCACTCTCTGGTTAATGCCCTTTTTTTAAATACCGGTGCCTTCAAATTTGTAAAGGCAACTTTTCTCTCCTGATTCCTCGCCAAGGCAGAGCCAAGCACCACACCAGTGATACTACCTCCAAATGGAGTATGAGAATTTGCGCGAAATTTTCATAGTTGGCCTACTAGATACCAGATCTTTCTACACACTTCGCGCGAGCACCAGGGGTGGTCTCAGCGGGCGCTAGCCACCCTTTTTCATTCATTGCTGAAGGTAGCGAAGGAAGTATATCTGTCATTATTAAAATTGTAAGGCACCCAAAACCCATTGAACCATATTCAAGGGTTTCTTTTCCAATTTTTTTTCCAGCTAGACCGGATCCGCAGCCGTATATATGTTCCTTCGGTGCTTTATAATGATGTGAAGGCCTTCCCTCAGTGGCATGCCAGGAAGTCAATGCAACCTTAACATCATCCGTCGTTCTCACTCACACCCCCCCCCCCCCCCCCATTATTAAATCGTTAGTGCGAGTAAGGCTAACGAAAATGGTCAAATTGTGGTTTCTATATTTTGGCTGTTAAGTGTACATTCAGTGCCACTGTGGATATAGTCAAATGCTGCATTCAATGCTCGCAATTTATAAATACCCTACACCAATGGTTCAATCCTTCTTAGACATCTGACACCCCTAGATAATGATGAGTTATAACCGGGCACCCTGTTAACACTCTAAAGCGGTGCAACACCATCAGTTGGCGCGGAGCGTCCAAAAAACTTTTGGGGTTAACAAGCCCTAAATTGCAGGAAATGGCACTCCCACGTCTTCTCACTTAGTAACAAGGTATGCAGTTACTAGTTAAATGTATAATACGTGTAATTGTACATTCTTGATTTATTTATTTATTTAATCTTATGCTGGCACCCCTAGAGAAATGGCACTGCCCCAGAGCCTCCGGGGGCTTTGCCCCCTGCCCCCCCCCCCAATGGAGCGTTGTTCCTGGACCTCGACAGTGAGCCCCTGATGTCCAGCTCCTACAGGAGAGCATTTCGCGTCACTACGACTCCTCCACAGGTACTCAGTCCTTCATTTTGGTGTGTCCCTCCGGCGTAACGCTTAGCCTCCCAGAGCGTGTCCCCCACTTCGAAAAGTCTGGCGACGCCACCGCACTTTTTACACTAATCTCCTTTACTGGATGTACTTGATATAGCTCTAAGACGCGATTTTTTCCTTTTTTCTTTTAAAGCCGAAAGCACACGGACGTCAGAAAACGCGAAACACAAAACAGAAAACATGTTTTGTACTTCTGACGCCGACGTGCGTTAAGAAGAAAACAAAAAAAACTTCTTTGTGAAACAAGTGTTTCGGTTTACCGTGTGTGTTGCCTCTTTCGGGTTTCGTATACTCATAGTATACACTTGAAGTGTCGAGTTGTGTGCTGATTTCGTGTTTATCCAGGAAGTCTTAATTCTGTAAATGCAGAACTGCGCAAAGCGTGCAAATATTATGTGGTACACATGAAAGAATCTATACTCATTTAGTGAAAAAATCACCTGTTGCCGGTTGACCTATCGGGGATTACATACAGTCTATCGTATCCACCCGGTATGCCGATGACAGAGTCAAATCTCTTTCAACGAGTCGCTTACCGTTCTGTACGACAAACATAAGAGAACATTAACTAAGGCTATGCGATATAAGATGAAATTCCCTCGACCTTTACATAGCACTGTGTAGGCTACCTGAAGGTTACTTGGAAATTATGCGAAAAAGCCTTGTATACTATAAAGCTGTATGGAATGGCCCTATGAAAGAATTTGCAACAACTAAAACTCTATTACGAAGCGCGCCGAAAATTCTGGGTTCACACTTAAGAAACTGCCTTAATGAGCAGCTGAGAGCAAAAGCAGCTTGGCACTGGTCACCTTTGGGGACTAAATACTTTATCGGACCGACTTAGGCCCTAAAAGTGGAAAACTTCACCCAACGGGGGAGAGGAACCTTTCCCGACGGGAGGCATGGCTCCTGTCCCCTATCTAGCTCCACCCCTGCCGAGGGGGCTTTCAATTGGCGCTTGTTCAAGGGGGCTACCTATCATGCAGATTACAACGAGCAACGGCTAAGACAGCTAGAAAGTTATTCCTGTACAGCCGAATTGTGTGTCGACCTTGTGTAATGGTTTTCGTTTCAGGTGCACTGACATTTCACCGTTTGCGCGTACATCAAAGAAAACGCAAAACAAGTGCGAAACAAAACTATTTTCGTGTTTCGTGTTTTCTGACGTTGGTGTGTGTTCGGCTTAAGGAGGCTATGATAGACGATTCTTGTGTGATTCGCAACTAGGCCTATTGCCTAAAATTTGCATAGAAGTCAGAATCATAAGATAACATTCTTTCTGAAAATTTATGTAACTAAATCGGCCACTCCGTAAGCTATTTCAAGAGAGTCGTGAGACATTTGCGCTTAAGTAAGTGCACTGTTTGTAGCTTGCACATGCGACTAGTTGCAGCGGTAAAGGTTAGTACCTGCGCATGCCAGTACACGTGAGCTGTATTTGTCTTTATCATGTGTCATTGTATTTAGTCTCATAATAATGTACAACGTGCTGCATGTTTGTGTGGTATGTATACACAGTGCACACTTCTTATAATATACTGCTTGGTACGTGTACAGGGGCGTCACTACCGAGGTCGTGGGGGTGCTACAACCCCCAGATATTTTCAGTGTGGTTTGTCGGGAAAAATTTTGCCCTCCTTCAGAAATATATTTCCACTTTCCTTTGCAATTAATTTACGTTGTCAGCAAAGATCTTTTTTTTTGCTACAGAAATGTCTGGAAATTTGATGATCACAACGTTTTACTTAAGTGAATTATTGTCGGTGGGGAACATTGCTTTGGGTACATTAAACCACAGACCTATAACCCCTCAGAAATGTAAATGTATTGGAAAACTATTTTGTTTGTCGGGAAATTATTAAATATTCTTAGTAAAGTTAGTCACAAATTGAGGGTTCTGTGTCAGTGATCTCCAGTACACTACTGGGGAAGCCATTGTCTTTTGAGGAAATCCAGGCTATAGCTAGTAGTCCCGTATTACATAACTATCTGCCATGAAATGGACACCATGTCCGACACTGTAAAATCAGAAAATAGAAGCCTTTGAAATGTGATGCAACTCAACCTGGCTGCACGTTGGGGATGAGTTATAGGTATTCGTGGTCAGTTACGTCGGGTCGCTGTCCGATTTTAGGTAAGACACGCAACCTACTTGGGTTTGATATTATTCTATCTACTGTTTATCAATCACACGTGAGGGCAGGGGCGTAAATCTCTGTTTGAGAGTGGGGGGGGGGGGGTTTAGTGTAGCCTATAGGCTCCTGGGTTTTAGAACATTTACACTTGTCAAAAGGGTTAGTTAGGGCACAAAGTTAATTAATACTACTGATGTGCTTCACGAACCGGGGCACAAAATGCAGAGATAGATCGCTCTGGCTTAGATTAAGAAACGAAGTGAAGGTATAACTAAGACATGTATTAAGTTTTTTCGACTGAAAATTGATTCGTCTGCGCCGGGTTTCAGCTTCAGATGATATTCCATACGGCCGTGGTCAACAGACATTCAAATACTATGTCAGTTATAGCCTATAATTGTATTGTTGTCATATGTTGTTATCAAAGGGATGTCAAAAGTGACCAAGCGGCGAGTATTGCTATTCACATTTGGGGGGGGGGCAAATTAGGGTTTAGCCCCCCCCCCACTTTTTCACTTGTCCTCCCGGAATTTGGGCCCCTACGTGAGGGCGAGCACATTGACTTTCTGCAACCGTCGTCTGATTTCCCAAACCTTTCTTTGTTAGCCAGTTCACTAAAAAATTCGTCGCAGTTGGTTCAATGACAGCTGCATAGTACAACGACTTCACGCAGCTTCGACGCGACTTCCAACCGACTCCATACGAATATCAGACAGTTTGATATTTCCCTTGTGATCATGAAGGAGACTGTCGGATGGCAATCGGGACCAAAAGTTGGGTACAGACCAAAATTCGGAACACGCTTAACAGATCAAGTCTTCCACGCGACTGGTTTTTTGGGAGTGCTTTTGTGTTTGCTGTAAACATTTGAAACTGGGTATACTTTTTATTGCGGTGGTTACGAAGGAGGCTCGCTTTCCGACTCCTTCGCTGTGATTGCAGTGCCTAAAGGATTACCGTACTAAAATACCTTAAATATTATTTTTCGGCTCGCTTCGCGCGCATCCTTTATATGCGTTAATTGTTGTCCAATTAATAATTCAAGAAGGAAAGAGCGGCGTGCTTTGGATTACGGAAAAACTTTGTGCAACCTTAGCGAATGCCCATCCTTACCCCAACCCTCAAACCTGCTGCATCATAAAGAAATCAAATGGTCCTTAGTCCTGGCTAGTATGAAACGGAAGCCGCCGGCTTTTGCATTTTTTAGGTCTGTTTAGTGCGTATTTAGTGCCATTTGTAGATTGGTAATTGCCAGTGTTGCAACGAGTCGTGACTCGAGTCACTAATTTTCAAAAGGGTAATGACTCGAGCAATAACATAATTTTCCACATAGAAAAAATACAATGACTCGAGTCACTGACTCGACTCGAGTCACCTTGAAAGAAGTAAATGACTCGAGTCGACTGCAAAATTTAGTGACTCGTTACAACACTGGTAATTGCCATGTAAAATGAAGGCAAACATTACTAAAATGTCCAAAAAAGTGCTATTTTTTGGGCGTTTTGCACGCATTCATCTTGTACTCTTGATAACCTATCATAACTTGCCATAGAACAAAGTTAGCTTAATTATTGCAAAACTCCGTAGAAACTCTGTGACTCTCCACCCACCCCACCATCAATCTCGCTGCATCTTGAAGGAATCGATGGTGGTTAATCCGAATTACGCTATTTTGGTCACATATAGACAGGTCAGATATAGACAGGTCAGATATAGACAGGTCAGATATAGACAGGTCAGATATAGACAGGTCACATATAGACAGGTCAGATATAGATATGATCTATCTAGTACGTATCAATGCCATTTGTAGACACAGCGGCGAAGGAAGATGTTTGATATTGGGGAGGGGCAGACCAGACGTGATTTCTCGACCTTGACCCCCCTTCCCACACCAAAACATCATATTTGATCAATTTGATTTTTCCGATTTTAATTTGAGTAACAAAAATAAAAATCAAAGAAAAAGGAAACAACAACAATACGTATTATATAGGCATGCATCGGTTATTATACCGCATGCCAGTTACAATCATTTGCAGTGTTACTACCCTTCCATATTGATTATAATTTTGAGGGAAGAAGTTACAATAATAATGATAAAAATCAGTGGCGTAGCCAGGATTTTCTCTCAAGAAGGTGGCCGGCAGGCATTATTTTGTGTGATCGTCGGCCTGGGAGAGGCCTTTAAATTTTTTTTGAAAAATTAGGTGTCCTTACATGCAATCTGATGCCACATATGCTACCTTTGAAGTAAAATTTGTGTTAAAAATTTACGTATATTAGGTACTAAAGAAAATCTGCATCAGTGCGGAGGGCATGGCCTTAACCATTAAAAACACACTGGTAAATTAATACCAGATATATAGGTGCTGCTGCAATTCAAATCAGAACTTTATTTTAATTACAAAGGAAGTTTTTTAAGTCGTTGAAAATCGGAAATTAATAAGAGACTTCAAATTAAACTTAAAAGTGTCTAATTTCCTAAAAAATATCCCGAACGCAATGTGAATTCCCGAAATTGACCATTTTGGGGAGAAATTTTGTTGAAAGTTCAAATACTTATTTTTTTATAACATCAGTATTGACCTTGATAGATGTGTTATTGATGGCTTTTTCTTGTAAAATAATCAGATTATTGTATTAGAGTATGATGCGGGCACGATTGTGTTTTCATGACATTAGATAAGCAGACGACAGGGCCTACTTTATTAGAGTCTTTACATATCTATTTTATATGTATTGAACACTATGGCGATGGGGGGGGGGCAAAATAGCATTTGACCCCTACAAAAAATATTGAGGGGGCCATGGCCCCCTTGGTCCCCCGGTTCCTAGCCACTGAGACAGTAAAATTGTTTAATCTAGTGCCCACAATCGTGTAAATGCTTCAAAGCTTCTGGGGATTCCCCCCTGGGACGCACAGAGGGACAAATATAGTCTCTAAGGAGGGCAACTGATCCCCATGCCAAACACGATGTTATGGTCCTTCCATGGAAGTACTACCTCGGAGCTACATCCATGCCAAGGGCGGCGATTTGTGTTGGACACTACGTGGGTCGCAAATCTCAAAATGATCCATATGTGTAAGTGCACACATACGTATATGTATATATACCTGCATGTTTACGAATACGCATAGGTATATGTAAACGTATACATATAGACTTAATATGTATAACTCTTTGAGCTGAAGAAGGCTGAATAGACAGCCGAAAGCTTCTCGACTCAAGGTATATACATTATCTCTGTGTGTGCAGTTGTAATTCTAGTCTTTTCATCTAAGTTTACATATAGACCAATTTCTATACATAAACGCATATGGAAACGTAAACATATAAGGTTTTGTATACTGGTAACAGAAAGAGCTCTTTAATGGAGCCGAAGGGGCACAAATCGTCCTTTTGCTCGTCGCAAGTAGCTTTGGGTGTGTGTTCAGAGGCAATAACAGCGATACTTTATACCATGCACCCTGAATTTTATATCCAGCAGCCTCTTGATTTGAGCAGGGAGCTGTCTCTCACAGCTCCTGATTTGAGTGGTTGACAGAGATGATAAAATCAACAAGAAGGTTCCTGAAAATGACAGGAAAAAGTTATAAGTGCTCTCGAAGCCAATAGAAAATTCGCACATTGAAGAAAATTTATGTAAAATAAATACAACATTGTAAGAGGTAACGAAACACGAAGTAGTATATGCCCATGGTGTGATGGGCATTAGACCATGTCCAGTTAGGACGAAGACTACAGAGGGCCGTATTAAAAGGTTTTCGACAGTAGAAGGAAGTTCAGTGGTGCAACGTACAAGCAAAAAGTAGTTCCGTCTGTTTTGAAAAGATATTAGGTTAACAGCTGGTCACTAATGTAGAGAACAAAGTGTGTTGAATGGAGAGAATGGTCCATGCAAGAACCTAAAGTTAACTTTCGGAACATTAATTTCTTATGTTTTCCCCAATATTACACTCAGGCATCAGCAACTGCCTTGTCGAGGGCACTGAAAATACACTATGAAATATCCATTTGGGTTGCAGGTATGTGGAGACAGACGACAGAAATTAGGCCTCCCTTGGCGATCTTACTGTGGATTTGCTGTCATTCAGTTTGATGTATTATGAAGGGATTGGAAACAAGGGCATACAAAAAAGCCCCCCCCCCCCAAAAAAAAAAATTAATATCAATATATCCAGGCAATAATTTTCCTGAAGAAACATTAATCTACAAACGTATCAGAAAAGGCCGTTGGAAATAATCTTGTCAATAGGGGCACGAGCAGAAATCTGTTTAAATATTTTACTATAGGTTAGACTAAAAATAAGCTGAGGTGTTTCATTTTTAACCAAATCTAGTAAATGATGAATAAAATTTAGTCAACTTTTTGACAAGATTCCGGTTGGTGCTCCTATGGATTAGATATTTTAAGAGTGCTGGGGCAAGTTCCATGATTGCATGGGATATCCCAATTAATTGCGTTAATATGATTACCCTAATGATGGAGTTGAATATAATATTTGCCTAGTTGACCATTTCTACAAGAAGATTGAGGAAAAGGTATTAATACGTTTCCAACCAAATGAGAGAGGAAATGTACTTGTGTGTCTATGACTGTTTTATTGATCATGATCACCGAACATGCACCCTGAATAATATGCGCGAGAAGCGGACCGGAAAAATTGTTTTTCATGACTTTGAAGTCATCAGAAAGTCTAATACTAACACAAATATCAGCAATCATTACGATTTTTGCCAAAATATCATAGATATTCCGTCCCCCTCAACCAAATAATTGGAGAGGGCTGTCTCACACTCACTACGATATTAGCAAATATTATGGTCTTTGACCAAGTATTGAGGGAAGGGGGACGAAAGGTAGTCTTCCCCTAACCAAATTATTGGGGCCCGGGGGTACGGTTCCCCACCCCAACCCCGCGATCGCCGCCCTTGGCCGTGACCACATAAACCTTGCTGTTGTCGCAGATAAAACGGGTGCCAGGTCAAACTGACATTGCCAAATGTTAAACTGCGATTTCCGAAGAAGGATTTTTTCGTCGTCCTCCCGTTACTTTTAAATTTTTCACTTGATTTTTTTTTGCAAAGAATGGTGTCCTTAAAAAGAGGCTTATGAGGTAACCTTTCTGAGAGACGTTAGCGCACACGGACAATAACGTTTACTATAACACGGGAAAAAACGTATGTCCCGTCCTGAGCGTGAGCTGAACATACATGTACAAGAATGTGCGCATACTAACCTTTACCGCTGCAGTTAATCGCATGTGTAGTTTGCTCATATCAAAAGCGATGTGATTCGAATATTGCATATTAAATTGACGTACGTAATATTCCTTTTTTGATGCCTGTGAAGTTTTTTCTTTTCTTTTTGTGTTTACAAAGGAAATAAATGGGTGGACGACCCCGATATAAAGTGGATCTTCCGTTTATATGTTCACC
Source organism: Holothuria leucospilota (assembly GCA_029531755.1). Classification (NCBI taxonomy): domain Eukaryota; kingdom Metazoa; phylum Echinodermata; class Holothuroidea; order Aspidochirotida; family Holothuriidae; genus Holothuria; species Holothuria leucospilota. The sequence continues at coordinate 30,369,322 of CM055969.1, read as the reverse complement.
AGAAGGATATGAAAGACAAATAGCATGCAAGACAGGGACGGCTGAGACGAGGGGGGGGGGGGGGGGACTACGGGGGCTTTAGCCCCCGCACTGTGGGTCACATTAAAAGGTTTTATTTTCTTGAACATATTGGGCCGCTTCGATGACTAGCTCCGCCCCCACTTCAAAATTGATTCTCGGTCCCTGCAAGAAAGTAGTTTTTGTAAAGTAAAGGAAATAAAATTGTTACTCTAACCTGGTATAAACATATAAACCGTATCACATCATCTGGCACTAATAGGTCCCCGGGTTTCATCAAAAGGAGCCTCCACTCTTGTCCCAAGAACATCCAAGCCAATGCCTATCTTACACTTGTTAGGCCTCTCCTAGAGTACTCATCTTCTGTCTGGGACCAATATACTGCCAGTGTTGTAACGAGTCACTCTTCGGTCGAGTCACAGGTTAAGTCAAGTCAACGGTGGTCGAGTCGCAAGTCAAGTCAAGTCATTCGCCACATTGCTCGAGTCAAGTCAAGTCAAGCACATTTTCAAGTCAAGTCAAGTTAAGACAGAAGTCAAGTCAAGTAAAGTCAAGTCAGACATTTTGGTCGAGTCAACTCGAGTCAGTTGGTGTGTCTACAAGTTAACACAAGTCACACTATCACATAATCATAGCAAATTTATTACTGGTATTTTTTCTTTGGTGTGAGCTTGAGACAACTGGGACCTTTCTGCCTGAAGTATACTGTCACAGACTGCAATCTTTTTCTTTGGTATGCTACAGGTACATTATTTTCACATAACTTAAAAGTTATTCTTGCATGTAAAGTTACTTCACATGCAATTTGCCAGGAGTACCCTGCACACACTAAGGTACGACGCGTAGCTCGCGCCCAACACAGGAATGCTGAAACTATTCAAGCAAACAATGTTAATGTACATCTGCTGGCACAATCTCAGATTCACTTTGCAACGTAGGCCTAACGTTAGATGTCGTCGTCCTAGAATCCACAGATGGCTACGCCATGGTGTAACATACACTTTAATCGAACGAAGTAGTCAAGGACGTAGCATGTAGCACTATGCAACTCTCGGAAATAAACTCTTTCCGTCAATAACGAATAAAAATGGCCACAACGACCGGAAGGATTTGATGTCTGAAAATGCGGCGCCGAAGGCCGGGACTTTGGAACAATAATTTTATAAATGTGAGATTTAGAATTCAGAGCAGGTGCACGCAAAGCGCGCTGAAAAAATCGCAGTTTTAGACTTTTAGCGATGTAAGTAATAAAAAAGCTAAGAAAAGTATCCTCAAGGAGAGGACTCTTGCACCCCCTTTGCTGAGTGCCTTTCCCATATTACGGGTACCGGAATTGGCACTTTCTCGCCCCTTACAACTTGCATCTAAACAATATTAAAAAAGTGGGTAAATTTGCACAGCTCAATGGTGATAAAAATTTTGCTTTGAAAATTTCTGGGGGAGGGGAACTTCCCCTCCACTGCGTAAGACCATGGGGAATTCAAGGGTTTCAAAGATAATGGAAGAGTAAGTACGAAGCTATGAAAGCCAGATGTTCTACAGGAAAAACCTCGGAATCCTGGAACAATATTTAAAGCGGGTGCACGTGAAGCGCTCCGAAGGAAACACATTGAGATGTTTAATTGTAGCCTATTGTTTTTCTTTGATTTTAAATGCAGTATTGTTTATTACGTTAAAAAAATCCTACTTTTCCCAGGTGCCTGTTCTTTCCTTAGAGCAGGATACATGGCCCTATATCCTGCTCTATGGTTCTTTCTTTCATGTTTCAGTTTTGTCGATGGTCTGGGACGATCCCCCTCAACCG